>JAOTRH010069817.1:0-17965 GCA_034768845.1 Heliamphora exappendiculata | reverse complement strand
AGTTGATAATAATAGTAAATAGGTTATGAATAAAGAGTATTATTATATTTTAAAAATAGTGAAATTTGAATAGAATATTTTTAAAATTTGTAATATGATTTGATTTTTTGACATTTTTACAAAATAAATTTTTTTAATTTTTTGATA
This sequence comes from Heliamphora exappendiculata, assembly GCA_034768845.1. NCBI lineage: Eukaryota > Viridiplantae > Streptophyta > Magnoliopsida > Ericales > Sarraceniaceae > Heliamphora > Heliamphora exappendiculata. The sequence continues at coordinate 17,818 of JAOTRH010069817.1, read as the reverse complement.
TTCTTAACCCAAAAAAATTAAAAAAATTTAAGTTGCCAGGGTTAAAAGTCAAGTTACTAAATAAATTAGCTTTTTAATCTAAGTTACTAAAAGCCAAGTTACTAAGCTAATTTTGAATCTAAATTAGCTTTTTAACTAAAAACTCAAGTAAAAAAAAAATTTAAATTAGTTGCAACCGGATAAGTTCAATGAAAATAATAATGAGATAAAATTATTATTTAAATTATTAACGAGATAAAAAATAGACCATGTAAAAAGTTATTAATAACGAGGAATAACTTTTTATATTATTTATTTGTTTAAAAAATAGACCATCTAAAAATATATTTATTTTGCACAAAATTAATAAATTAAGTATGATATTATTTTTTAAAATTATATATTTGTTCTGAGTTGGAACTAAAATGGCAAAAAATTAATTTTAATTCTACCTCTTTGATATTATTAATATTATCAATTTAAAATATTATTTGTTCTATCGGAATTCATAATTCGAATTAAGCACCCTTACCGAATGCATCATTACTCTATTTTATGAATTTTAAGAGCTACAACTATTTACACAAAAATTGGCAATTTAAACAATCAACTTTAAAGCTAAATGTATTTATTTTTGTAAAATAAAATACATTTCATTATTAATAATATTTGATTAAGTTAAATTTTTATATAAATAACTTTTTAATAAAATTTATAAAATAAATAATTCTAATAATGTTGTGAACAAACCCACACTAGAATTGGGACAGCGGAGCGTGTTGCACCTCTAGTATGCTCATGCTATCCTTCAAAGGGTACGACTGTTGAATATATTTTTATGATTTGATCCGTTCATTATGTAGAATTCATTGAGCTTGTTTAGTATTTTAAAAATCAAATTCATCAAATACCTATAGATAGACTATTGATCAACATTTGTTAATAATATTTTATTTAAAATTATAATTTTTATTTATTTATTTATAAAACAGTATTAGGAGATCATATCCAATCACTTAGTTACCGAAATTAGATGAATCTAAATTTTTACTTACCAAACAAACTCAACGAGTTTTACATAATAAACGAATCAGATCATAAAAAATTATTGAAAAACCATTTCCTTTAAAGGCACAGCACGGGTTGATAGAATTGATGGAACTCGAAGATCAGAGTCATGAGTAAACTTAGCCCTTCTATTAGCTAATTCCCTGATTAAAGGTATAAAAAGTGCAATTTAATCAATATTTGATGAAAGATTGGAGCATTAGGTTATTTCATCAAAATAAATTTATATAAAAGGTTAGTATTTAAAAAAAAAATTTGATAAAAATATTGCTTCTACCCATTGCTCTCATTAGAGTGTATAAAATATCAAATAAAGTTTTAATCAAAATCTTAACTCAAATTGAAAGAAAAAGTGAAGGGTTGGAGATGGGGATGACTCCGCCGGCGGTGTCTCACTGCACCAGAACCCTTTTTCATGAGCTGAAGAAACCCTGAACGCCTTTTCCGGCGAAAACCCGGTCGGAGAGCTCCGGCAAAACGGCATTGACGGTTAGCAAAACGACGCTCGACCCAGCGATGACTCCGAGCACGACCCCCGTGGTCCCCAACACCTTCCCGAAAGCCGGCCAGTCAATCTCCCTTATCTCCTCCGCCACTCCGCCCCAGAAACCCCCCTCCTCCGCCGCCCCCGCCGCCGTCTCTTCCTCCTCGCTCCTCTATCGCCTTCCTAATCTCCGATCCCAACTCCGATATCTGGCTGGTTGTTGTTCCGTTCGCCGGCGGTTGCGACTCATCGGGAGGGCTTTGCTTGGCGCTAACAGGTTGGGGTTCGGGGATATTGTTGTTGGGTTTTCTTCTTCGGATGGGGTGGCTTTGATGGAGAATCGGGTGGTTTTTCGTTTTGGGGTTGTGGTGATTTTGGAGTGTTTGAGGATGGAATGGGAGAAGATGGGGGTGGGTTTGATTGAGGGTAGGAAGAGGTTTTTTGTGAAGCTTCTGTGGGGCGAAATGATACGGGTAATTGCCATGAGAGCTGATGTGCCATTTTTTTTTTCGGTCTGTGGGAAAGAGGTGGAGTGCCTGGTTTTGGGTGACAAATGGGGAAGAAGTAATGGTGGCTTGCCCCAACGACGCTACCGACTGGTTTTCTAAATACACACGTTCCATTGCTAAGCAAACACACAAAATTAATTTTTTATTATAATTTTATCTCTTGATTATATTATCAAAATAACTTTTATTTTTTTAAATCTTTAAATTCTACGCCCACCACCTTTAGCTGCTAGCCACCGTCGTTACCCTAGTCTCTCTTCTCGACAATCCTGCCACCTCAGCCTTCGTGAGCCTTTTTTGGCCCAACTCGAAAGCCCTTGTGGTTCGATGAGACTTTCATTCCCGTTCCTAATGACCGGCATGAAGGAGGCCGATACACTTGAGATGCCACAAAAAAGAAAAGAGATTCATGAGCGAAGGAGTTAGTCTTAAAAGACATGTAAAAAGTGCAAGTTAAGAAACTTACCCTGTCACCGAGCTGCATAGCTTGGAGGAAGAGATCCCCGGTGTCGAGCAGAGTGTGGTGTTGATGTCGAGGTGAATCATGAGGCCCCTCACTAGCTCCTTGGCAACTTGGGGATCCTCCCGAGTGGAGTCCCCTTCATGGAAGAGCCAGCCATCCAAAAATAGCTTGGGGGGCCCATGCCTCTGAAGCCTCATTGGCTTCTCGAGGGGTAGGGACCCAGCAGTAAAGTTGTCCCCACGCATAATACGACGCCTCTATTGGGCTTGGGCCGCTTGCGTTGGAGTTGCAATAGTTCGGGAGGAGGCCCTTGCAGAAGTGGCCGATAAGGGAGCACGCAAAGGAGCAAAGGAGCGAAGGAGCGAGGGCAGAGTGCGACACCACCTCAGTTGGAGGGGCCGGTGCAATGCAGGGGGCAAATGCGAGGGCCGATATTAGTGTTAGGGGCTGGGTTGACTGACGAAGAAGCTCCCCTCCTCCCCCCTCCCAAGAACCCCCTCGCAAAAGTTGAATTGGGTACAAACGCTGAATTGGGTACAAACGCGAGGCTTGCTGAAGGATTTGGCTTGATCAGTTGGAACTGGACGGATAGTGCTGGTCGAAAGAGCTTAGTGCCTAATGGTGTGCATGTAGCTAGGGAGGTAGTTAAGTGGCTCGGACATCGAATGCCCTTGTCGCATCGGCAAGGCACACTTCATCTCGTTTGTGTTGGCCTGCCTTTGTCGTCAAGCTGTGAGACCAGGCTTTGAAAGTATACATGACAAAATGAGATTAGTATAGATATAACAATATAGAAATTAAAAATGAATGAAACAAGTGAAATGGAACATAGGTTAATTGACCTGGTTTATTGGGCACCCTAAGAAGAGCTCAGCCTAGCATTCTCACATGATATGCCTAGAACTTGAAGTCGTCTCCCACCAGGATCAAGTCACTGGCATTTCATCATAATTAAGTAGGTCATGGACTGGCGTGAAATCGATCTACTTATAACGAAGGTAATGGGTCGAATAGTTCTGATTATGGCCAAGTGTGTAACAATAAAGATTTTGGGAGTGTTAAGATTCAACCCAAAACGACAGTTGATCTCGACCACACCCATAATTATGCAAAAAAAATTAGTAGAATCTTAAAGAGGGAGAAGTTGACACTGGCTAAGTATCTTGCGAAAAAGGGGGTTGGAGGGAAAGCAAACTCCACTCTTAACCAACGAGATGATATGGAAGGCCACCTCATTTTCCCTCTCCAAGATGGTTTTCCCATGGACGGTCTTGTCATAGAATCAAAAGGATAGGAATTTGTAAATAACCCACTAATCTGCTTTAAGTAATATGCCAATCCAATCTAACACAATCCAATTTATGTAGGTTATGTGTGATGCGTGGGTTGAATTAAGTGGGCTGAGTAAAAAAATAAAAAAAATGGATTAGTTACGGATTATATTTATATAACCCGTAATCAATCTAGCTTGAATAAAGTATATATTAGTTATTGTATTTTTACATGTGATGAATCTTAATCTCATACACATATTTACATTTATAGCCTCGTTTGACAGTCTGACTTTAAGCAGAATAAGTAAAAAGAACGGTTAGTGAACTGTATGGTTAACTTGAAGCCAAAAGGTCAAAAAATTTGACTTAAAGCGGTTTTAAACTAGAAAGTAAAAAATTTAATTTAAAGTTGTTATAATTTTTTAAAATTTATTTTTAGATAACTTTATATTCAATATCGGTTTTACTTGATAGATTTTGATGAATAGATTTTAAAAATATAACTTTTATAAAAATTGAATATTTATAATAAAAGTTATGATATTTTTAAAAAATATATAATTTTTTTATATATGAAAGAAAAAATGCTAAAAGACTAAAATTTTTTGGGTTGCCAAACGGGTTTTTTTGGGACTTTTTGGGCTTTATGCAAAAGAGCAAATGCATGGCTTAAACTTGGTTGCCAAAAGAGGCCTATATAAACTTATAATTTATAAGAAACAAATTAGAATATTTATAATATTAATTACTACTTTATATGTTGTGAATATATATATTTTTGGGATAATTAGACTTACTTTTCATGAGATTTAAGCTTATTACGTGGTTCTCCCATGTGGTTTCTGAAGTTACACTATCCTTTCAAAAAATTTAATTTTAACATCAATTGCACCTCAACTGTTAAATTTTTCGTTAAAATTTAACAAAAACCGCCTCTCCCACCCCAAAACTACAATTCTTATCCTAAAATCACCATTCAAATCACTTTTCTCCTCTAAATTCACCATTCTCACCCCAAAATCACTCTTTTCAAAACTACTATTTTGTTGAAATTTGTGGTGAAAATAGTGATTTTGTGGGAGAAAGATGATTTGAATGGTGATTTTAGGATAAAAAATGTGGTTTTGGGGTGGGCGGGGCGGTTTCTGTTAAATTTTAACAAAAATTTTAACAGTTTAGGTGTAATTGATGTTAAAATTAAATCTAATGAGAGGTTAGTATAATTTCAGAGACCACATAAGAGATCCATGTAATAAGCTTAAATCTTAAGAGAGATAAGTATAATTATTTTTATTTTTTTAATAAACATATAATGTTAATATTATTGCTAGAGATATTTATTATGTTATTATTATTATTATTAAATTATTACTATTATTTTTAATTATTCTTTTTACTTGACATATTAAATACAATTTTTAAAAATTATAATATATATTTTATTTTCTAAAAACAAATTGTAAAAAATGATACTAAGATTTATAATTTTCAAATTACTAAACTGTGGTAAAACAGTTAAAAATTATTACAAAACTCTCTAATTTTAATAATTAATAATTAATGGATTGACAGTTACCCAAATAATGATTGATTGAGGCAGAAATGAAACCTTAGGGCAGTAGATAGCAAATAATGATTGATTAACAAATTTCCCCATCCCAAATATTGATAAAAAATGAAACCTCAGGGCGTGGAAATGGAAAGAAGAAACCTCCGAACAAAAAATAAAAAATTAATTTTAAATTTATAAAGTAACGCTGATTTTATTTTTTTATTTATTATAAAAAATTTTAATGTGCAAAATTTAATTTTAACGTTTGAGGTCCAGTTGAACCCTTGAACAGATAAATTTATCTGTATATTTTATCTGTCTTCCGTAAATAAGCATACAGATAAATTTATCTGTGTGAAGAATACTGTACCTTATCAAAATACGTATAAAACATACAGATAAATTTATCTGTGTGAAGAATACTGTACCTTATCAAAATACGTATAAAACACACAGATAAATTTATCTGTCTTGCATAAATAAGCAGATAGATAAATTTATATGTATAATGAACACTGTATCTTTTCAAAACATGTATAAAGTACACAGATAAATTTATATGTCTTGTATAAATAAGCAGACAGATAAATTTATTTGTCAAATTATACTTGTTTTACTAAACAGATAAATTTATTTGTCTAGCATTTATTAATATTAAAAATAAACAGATAAATTTATCTATTTAGCAAATTGTATTTATTTCACAAAATAGATAAATTTATCTGTTATTTGTACTTATTTGACTTAACATATAAATTTATCTGTCTAACATTTGTTAATACTAGAAAAGAACGACAGATAAATTTATCTGTATGTATTATATATAAATTTATCTGTGTGTAAGCGATTAAATTTCGCGCGTTAAAAATTTTATTAATAAATTTGCACGTTAAGATTTATTTTTTAAGGCTTTTAACTAAAAGCCCCAACAAAAAATCACCTATGGAACAAGAAAGGTGAATTCGAAGGTCTAGAATCCATGGGGGGGGGGGGGGAAGGGTCCAAAACTAGACCACACGATGGCCATAAAAGGCTAAACAAAGCATACTCGAATTTGAGGAAGTTCGATTGTGCGTAGAATTGGTAGCAACAAACTGCAGCGCACGACAAGTAGGCGGTGACTCACTACGGCTTGACTGGCTAAGGGGAGTTCTTTTGAATGAGTTTGGCGCACATGATCACAAGTAAATGATCAAATGAGCGGGAGCCCATTTTGGTCAATTGTGGCAATAATAGAGAGTTCAAGAGAGATAAATTGAAGCATGATTGTTGGAAGATGTTTTAGCACGTATATGTGGCACAAAAAAGGGAAAAAAAAATACTAAAAATCAACTCTGCTCCAAGCAGCTCAACTTGGGCTAACTTTAGCAATTTGTACATTGACGTTGCTGAGTGCTCTAGAATATATTACCAATACTAATACATCGCACACAGGATGTTGCAAATTAAAACCTGTACAGGTGCATGCATAGTCGTGTGCATATATATATATATATATTAGATGTACAAGTTAATTTTGATTATATATATAGATTAGTTTTGGCGTGGGTGATGAATGATGATTGGAGTGTGATGTTTATTTATACATAGAGGAGGCCAAGGGTTAGGCATACATAACATTAATCACCTTGAATGATGGCAGTGTCGAATTAGGACCTATCAACGTCGTACAATGTCATAAATGCCAAAATACCGAGCTCTTAAATTTGAATTTTGAACAATGAATTTAATATTGGCCGAATAATCATAGAAAACCGAGCAATTTCCATTCTTCAAAGAGCTTAGAGAACGAAAGTTGAGGAGAAATTAAAAGGGGACGATTCAACTTGGGCCAGATCTTCAGTTGGTCTACTGAGCCCAGCTAACTTAATGGGAGGCACACCACATGGGTCAACCCATGGTCGGTCCATGATCATTAAAGGCCAACATGTACAGAGTCCATAGCCAAGTTTTTGAACATTAATGATATTTGAGTAATCAAACCAAAGTCATTAACGAGGGTATCAGGTTGAGCTAAGAAAATTAACGAGAGTTGTGTAGCAATACAAACAACTAACCTGCATGGCTATTTCTACAACTAATTTACTCGTTACTAACTCAGTTACTGAGGTAAAATTCTTCAGACAAGTTTTAGTACATTTTGGTTAGAAAATTACAGTTATCGTCATCGAGGCTTTAACATCCCACGCTTCCCTTGGTTTTGTGATTTCACATATAACATTACTTTTGTCTTGATACATGAAAAATCTTTTTCATCTAAAAGACGATAATGTAGCATTCCATGAACAATCCGATGTTCAGAGAGAGAGAGAGAGAGAGAGAGAGAGAGAGATAGAGAGATTACAGAAACCGCTGTGAAACAGAAGATCTTTGGCGCAATTCGGGTTTCGGTAGCCTGTCTTCAGTCGTTGTTGACAACGTGAGGGAAACTAGAAGATCGGAAAAGGCACGAATAACGTACTTGTGTGTGTGTTTAGGGTTTAGAGTGAGGTAACACAAGAGAAGCTCATGCAGGTAGTCCCAATCGGTCTCCAACTCCACCAACTCACGCGCCTCTACCATCTCCTGCATTGATCTCCGAAAATCCAAATACGGGTCCGGCGAGTCCGTCTGAACGGCGATGCCTCCGGCAGCTACTATTGTGCCGGATTTCGATGGCGAGTCTGTTGACTCGACAATGGAGTTGGAGTAGCCGGGGGAGGAGAAGAAAAAGCGTTGGGAGGTAAAAACGGCGGCGAAATCCGGAGGGCAGCCGGTGCTGAACTCGGCGGAGGAAGAGAAGAAGTCGTCGGAGAGAGAAATGCAGGTGGAGGGAGAGGTGGTGGTCCGGTGGGTGGGCGATGGCGGCGGAAGAGTTGGGGAGATGGACTTTGAGTTTGAGAAGCAGAGGTAGAAGTTTTTCAAGAAGATGTTTGGCATTTTTTGAAATTTTTTTTCTTTCTTGCAGAGGTGGAGTTTGTGATCTGTAGACCGTAGACTATATATGGCTTCTTGGTACGATGGTAGGGCGGGTTCGCGACTCGTTTAAAAGTTATTTTTTATTTTTAATTAAAAAGTTAAATTAAATTTAAAGTAATTTTTTTGTAATTTAATTTTAAATTAATTTTTTTAAAGTTAATTATTTAGATAAAAAGTTATTTTTTTATTTTTTTTGTCTAAAGTAAACAATTTTATTTTTTTATATATTTGATATTAACAATTATATGTAATTAGTAGTAGTAAATAAGTTATTAATATACGGTATTATTATATTTTAATAGTGGTATGAGGTTTAATAAAATTTTTTGAAATTTATGTTTTGATTTGATTTTTTAATTTATTTATTTTTTAATTTTTTTTTGTATTTTGGTCAGTGAACACTTTTTATTTTTTAACTTTTTAACTAAAAAAAATCAAAAAAACCAATTAGAACCAAAGATTCAGACGTTGCTTCGGCAAGAACAAAAAATAAATAAGTATTTAAAAAAATAGTTAGGTGCAAAGATTCAGAGACAAATTTAGATATACCTCTTTTACATGGGAACATGTGGATATATATATAGCAAAACTCATTTTAAAATATGGCCCTATTTGAATACATGGCTTATTGGCTTATTTGACTTATAAGCAGTTAAATAAATAATTTTATTTTATTTTTTAAATAAGCAAAATTTAAATCAACAAGCAAAAAAGCCAAATAAACAAGAGTTTAGCTAAACGAAGTGACTTATTTAAACAAATAAATAAAAATAAATAAAAAATAAATAAATAAACAAATAAATATATTACCCAAACAAGACCTATGTTTTTGGATTATTAAGTCATTATTATTTCATTTACAATAATATCTATACTATTATATATATATTGTTAAAAAAAAATACTCATACTTTGTATATTGAAGCTAACAATATTAGTTGTTTCAAAAATATTTTTATGACATTTAGAATTTAAATACCAACATTTTTTTCATTTTTATTATTATTTTTATTTTATTTTGAAACTTCATTATTTGTAAACACTTATAATTCCTAACTAATACATTTTATTACATAGAATCTCTTCTAATATTTTTAGATAATTACTAATATATATTATACACACATTACATTACATGAGCCCAATTTAAAATGTCACGCGTTATTATGCTACTATTCGGTAATTATCTAAACTTAAAAATAGCAACTCACGTAGAGGGCCTTTTAGGCTTTATTCGGCGGTCAGAAATTTGTACCAAAAAAAGATTTATAAGAAAAGTCAAAAAAAAAAAAAAAGAAAAGAAAAAAAATTAAAAAAATAATTTGTAGAAGCTGCTCAAGCTTTTTTGAGGTTCAAAGCAAAATTTTTAATAAAATCTAATTTTTATATAATCAATTATTTTATTTAATTTTTTTTATTTAAAAAAAAAATACTAATTAAATATTTATCCATTAATTTGATAGTAACATGTTTATCAAGCTTTCTGTTTAAGAATAAATTAATTTCTCAATTCTTTTTCTCTCTCTCTCTTTTTTTTTTATATATATTTTGTATATGCAATATTTAATTTTTTTAGTTAATGTATTTATAACTGAAACAAATACATTCTATAATTAGATAATATAATTTGGTAAGTGAAGATTGATAACAATTCTTTAATTGACTCAAATCACTTAATAATTACAACTTCCAAAATTAAAATAATAATAATTAATAGATTATAGAACTTTTTATTTTTAAATAATTAAAATTTATATAATACTTATAATAAAATAAAAATGACTTAAAACATTTTTAATGTAAAAAGTAAAAACTTTTTGAATTTTATAATATTTTTAATTCTCCCTTTATTTTATATAATATATATTTATAATATATAAACATATTATAATAAATGACACTCCCCATTCACATGAAGTATTAAGCAAGCACTACAGTTGCTTGGGATTGAGCTGCCCCAGAGAGTTTGCATTACTTGTTTAGTATTTCTTTTTATCTTCCATTAAAATGAATGAAGCCTTAAGTCTTGACTGACAATTATGGCTTTTTGTCTTTTTTTTTTGTTAAAAACGTCATAAAGTTAATGTTATTCCGTTTGATAAAAAAGTTAAAAAATTAAATTAAAATATAAATTCTTAAAAAAATTTATTCAAATTCCTACTATTTTTAAAATACAATAATACATCTTATTCATAACTTATTTACTACTACTACTACAAACTACATATAATTATTAATATTAAATATATAAAAGGATAATATTATTATTTTTGAATAGAAAACCAAAAAAATTAACTTTTTACCTAAACAAATAACTTAAAAAAAAGTAACTTAAAAACTAAATTATCAAATAATCTACTTTAAATCTAATTTGATTTTTTTAACTAAAAATACAAAAACTAACTGTTAAGTTAATTGCCAATCAAGCCATTTGTATTTGTGTTTAAGTGATTTTTTTTTATAGTTTAGACTTTTTGATATTTCATATATATTTTTAAAGCTAATCTGGTATGAAAGTTAAGAGAGAGTACATGATATAATAGGCTTTTAGAATCCTCATAAAAGGTTAAGTTGAGTTCAAGACACTCTTCTCTGAAGCCCTCTTAAATTTATTTTTTGTGATTTTAGGATAAGTTTGCATTAATAATAATTTTAAGTGATCATTTAAAGAGTTTTGCCTACATTAATAATAATTTGAACCGGTCTATGCAAGAATTTAATTTGATGGAACAACAATAGATATTTAAATAAATTGTATTTTATATTACAAAATGAACAGTTTTAATTTAAAACGAACTGATTAAATTTAAATCACATTTGTTAAAAATAAAATATAATTTATTCATATACTTATTAATATCCAATCAAACTAAATTTTTACGCTTGTTTGACGTTGCTTAGAAGATGAATAAATCGAATCATAGTTATGGGCCAACTTTGCACTACAAAATAGAATTTTAATGAATTTTGAGCAGAAAAAGCCCGATGAAAAACTTATTTTCATAAAAAATAGATGAAATAATACACACCAAAAGTTATTCAATATCTTAAGAGGTATGGCCATCCGATGTTATAAATTTTTTTAAGAGTCGTGCAATTATATGATCTCTTACATAGGTGGATTCATGAAGTGACGAATGAAGGTATTTTTTCAAAATTTTAAATTTTTTTATTATTATAATAGTATTAATTTAAATTATTTCATAATTATATAAATTTATTTCTTTAAATTTTTTTAATAAATTTAACATATATTTTTTTAAAAATTTATAAAAATAATTCTGACCTCTTATATTCAAATATGACTTTCAACTGTAAAAGTGGCAGGTTTAAGCCCCATAATAAATAGTTGGGAGAGTTATCCTTAATCTCTTTATTCTGATATCAGGATAATGTAAGTTTTTAATATAGATTTAGATATGAACTCCACGTATGCAATCACGTGCCATCGTGCATTCTTAGAAATCATTTGCCCCAATTTACGAGGTTGATGATGCATGATTGTCCTTCGCACACACACACACACACGCAGAGATAGGCTCACGAGGGAACTGTACTGTCCAAAGACTTAGCAGGTGGCTGGCCCTTCTAATTCTATTACCACATATTATTCTGTGCCTTTGATCCCTTTTGGATGGACTAAGGCTTTGTTTGGTTCTCAAACTTAAAGTCAAATTTAGAAGTCTTTTGACGATGACCTCAGTTTTCTACTTTTTCTACTTATTGGCTTTTAGTTTTTTTTTTTCTTATTAATTCGAAATATTTTTATATATTTTTTAAAATATCATCATAAGTTTTGTTATATATATTTAAATTTTATAATAATTATATATTAAAACCAAGTGGTGGAGATGTATTAAATAAAAATATATATATTTACAACAACTTTATTGGATTTAAAAGTTTTTTAATTTTTTAACTTTTAACTTAAAATTATTTTAATTTAAATAACCTTTTAACTTTTAAATCACCTTTAACACTCATTAAATATTCATTTTATTTGGTTGAAAATAATTTAAAATAAAAAATTTAATTTAAAATCAAATTAACAACTGAATGCTAATTTTATTAAATAAAAAGTGATTTTTTTTAAATATATCAAAAATTAAAATAAAAAATAAGCTATTCTACCGAGCACATAGTGCTCGTAGATCATCCCAAATCATCCCAAATTAGTTGGGTGATAGAGGGAGAGAGAGTTTCACAAACAACAAGGAGCTCTGTTTGTTTGGTGCCCAAATTGGCTAAATGGTACCCACTTTGATTGACTCATTTGAAAATGTATTTGATAGCTGAGAAAAAATTGTTAATGCAGACCTATATGAACGAGGAATGCAATTAATAGTATGTTTGATCAGAGCTAAGATAAGGAGAGGTTAATTTGTACTTTAAGGGTTCGTTTGGTTCAATAATTATTTTTATAGAATAATTAATGTATTTGAATTATTAGTGTATAAAATATTAATGCTTGAATTATTAATATAGTATTTTTGTGCCATAAGATGTTTGGTTGATAGTAGTATAACTTACAGATAAATAATACGTTATTTAGTTTGATATGATTTTAATAGAATTAAATTTTATGTACAAAAATAATCAAAATAATATCAGAGCTAATCAGCTTATTCTTTTTACGAATTTAAGATAATTCTCATAAAGAGTATTAAATTAGTTGAAAGGTTGATTATACATAAAATTATTAGTAAAATAGTCTAATTTTAAGTTCTAATCTCATAACTAAACGAGATAAAGTAATCTTATAAGGAAATTAAACAATTTAATTTAAAAAAATAACCTTGCTAAAGATAATATATTTTAATACATATATGCCCCTGCCAGAGAAAATAGAATGAACCATTTGGAACGGTAGCGGCTTCCGAAACATTGTTTAGGGTAGTCAGTCTAAAATTTAAAATTTTAAAAATTTTGTAAAAATTCACATTTATCAATACTCATTGACTATTTTTAAAAATTTAATAAATCAATTAACCCACTCTTCTAAAATTACAAAAAAAAAAAAATAATAATATCCAGACAAGTCGCTGGTGGTAGAATCAATGTTGATTAACTTTCACAACAAATAGAGTAAATACTCTTTGGCTAATAAACAAAATCTCATCTTTCATTTCTCAATACACTAGTCATTCAGACTACCACGGCCGAACAAATGGGAACTGAATGGTGGTGGGCACCAATCATTAGTTATTAGTTCGGCGCTAGGTCGTTGAACAAATGAGGGAAGGGTGCGGGAGAAGAGAGATTGGGGAAGACAAAGAGGAGGAAGTTATCAAAAAGAGAAACAGAGAAAGGAAAATAGACGATGGAGTGAAAGAGATAGGGAGAAGGGAGTGAGAGAGGAAAGATGAACAGGAGGAGAAAAGAGGAGTGAAGGCCACGGTGGGATTGCCAGAGGTGGAGGTGGTGGTGGTGGGAGGGTAAGATTAGGGTGAGAGATTGGGAATAGAAATATTTTAGGTATTAGAATGAGTATTGAGAGACCATAAAATATACTTGTCCTTTTGATTGTAATGAAGAACCTAACGAGGTTGAAAATGACCGAGTCCCTGAGTGCTGCGTGCCGGTGGAACTGCAAAACAAGCTTCCCGGCCGGTGGCCGACGAAAGGCCTTTCGACACCCAAGTTAGACGGGGCTTGAGAGAAAATATTTTAGAGAGATAGAGTGATAATCTCATCTCCTTGCTATGGATGGAGGATCACTATATATAGAGAGTATGAGGGTTGGCCACCCCTAACCCATGGTTAGGGGGTGTTTGGTTAGGTTTATCCCCTTATGTTAGTTTTTTGTTACTACAATAAGCCCCCAGCTTCTACATGCTCCGTCAGAGGGAGGTGGAAGCTTCATGTATCTTGGATCTATGTCAAAAAACTCAATTGATTTATGCTATTTTTCAACTTCGAGTCAAATTAGGGCTTTTTGTACCTAGCCGAGCTAGGATTTTGACGTGCCTTATTTGACAGAACATGGTGAGAGGAACTCTTCTTTCGGCAAATAATAACAAAAGATAGACAATGAATATGGGTTTAGCCCCTACTTTAGCTGCTGAGAAGGTGCTTGCCGAGGGCCTTTACCAACTAAACACAGAAGAGTTACCGATGTTCTGAGGAGATTAGGGACTAGGCTGAGCTAGCCTAATTTCCTTTTCTTCTTCAATCCATTTAGCCATGTTATAAGTTTTCTTCAGATTTTGCAATATCGCATAGTAACTGTTTGTAACTCTTGATCACTAAACTTGCAGCAATAAGATTTAGGGTACCTAGCCAAGCTAGGTTTTCATGACTTAGTGCCTAGGCACGCTAGGGCTTTGGTGCCTAACCCGTGCTAGGACTTTCGATGCCTAGCTGGAGTTAGGACTTTTGGTGGAATGTTAAGTCGTTTCAACACGAGAATCTCTCAACAGAAGACGTAGAAATCTCAAAATTGCCACATTTGGAGATTATCACGACTTATGCCCAGCTGCGATCCTTTCAAGGCGACTAGGGCTTTTCCTGCGTAAGCAAGTAGCTTTTGTGCCTAGACCTGACTTCGAGGCCAACTGGGACCTTTCATTGCCTAGCCGAGCTAGGGCCTAGTCGAGCTTGGGCTTTATTGCCCAGGCTTGACTCGAAGTCAACTGGGACTTTTATTGTCTAGTTGAGCTAGAGCTTTCCTACCAGGCTTGACTCGAAGGTCAACTGGGACTTTCTTGCCTAGCCGAGTTAGAACTTTCTTGTCCAAGGCTTGGCCTGAAGGCCAACTGGGATTTTTTTCCCTAGCCGAGTTAGGACTTTCTTGCCCAAGGTTTGGCCCGAAGGCCAACTGGGACTTTCTTGCCTAGTCGAGCTAGGATTTTTTTGCCCAAAACTTGACCCATAGGCCAACTGGAACTTTTCAGCGCCCCAGCAGCAGCATCAGTGATATCGTCTCTTCCAGAAATGCTTCTTTAGTTCTTCCATAAATATATTTAGGACCATGATGAGCCCGTCCTCAATTTTACTGAGCTGGTGGTCCTGATGTTCCATGTAGCCCTCATAAGAGGATATTCTTTTTAGATTATTGATGACATCATCCTCAGCAACTGAAATTGAAGTTGTTGCCAATTTCTCAAGCTGTAATCTCCTCTGTAGAGATCTTGTCCAATACTTTTCCTCTAGGAGAGGATGGTTGCTGAATTGTTGAGCAGGATAGAGATTGCCGAAACGTTGGCGACCATATGCTGAGCTAAGTTTCCGAGCAGGTCGAGCGTAGAGAAGCCGGACAAGAATATTCGCACGCAACATTGCACGAAGCAGTCCGTTGTTTCGAATTCCTAAGGATCGAGACCACCGAGCTTCGAAGAAGAAAAGAGCTGTTGAGCTTGGAGAGAAGGCCGAGCAGTGATCCTTGCCAAGCCAAGCACTGAGTTACCGACCAATCTGAGTATGACCCCAAATCAGTATCGAAAAGTTGTCGACCAACCTGAGCTTCGAAGAGATGTGGCCACACTGATCTGATGAGGGACTGAGTGCCGAGCTCCTAGGGGAGTATGGCCGAGCCTCAATAGTTTGTCCCCTTGTTTGATCATTGTGTTCCGTAAAAACCCACTTCAGTTTCCACAAGCTTTTTGTATTCAGTGATGAGCCTTTCAACAGATCTTCTGATCAACGTGACAGCCTTTTCAGGCTTTCGTTTCTCTTGGGATTATTTTACATAAAGCTCTAATCTTTCAATAGGGTAACAAATCAGTGGAACGTGCCTCTGCTTCTCGTTTCGCTTCCCTATATAACCGGTTTTCAGCTGCGACCTTCTGCATTGTAATATTCGAAGCTTCTTCAGGTGTTAAGGGTTTTGAATCTTCTTTTCATTTCAATGGACGACATCTACGGAACACTTTGACGTTCCCTCTTGCTTCCTGAACTTCAGCTTAGTTATAAAGCTACTTCCTCTTATTGGATGGATTGCTAGGTTCTTATGGAGCCGAAGTGCTTCACCGAGCTCTAGCTGCTTTGCAGAGGTTGGAAAATACCGTAGAGAGAGAAAGACCTCAGACCAGTAAATAACCCATTCAGTATTTGCCCGTGTGGAATCTGAACCCACGCTGTTCTTAAGAGTATTTTGATCCGAGCTCCAAGAGAGTGTCGGAGCTTACCCATTAAGCCTTTGCCAAACAAGCCAAGCTTTACTGAGCCTCAAATTGTTTGCCATACGTACCTGGCGCAAAGAGCTGGCAAACCTGAGCTGCAGAACAACCCAAGAAATAAGAGCCGAGCTTCGAGGAGATGGCCATGGCTGTCCCGAGCAGTTTAGCCCCCACTTTGTCGAACGGTGGAGCTTGAGAAGCCGAGCAAAGCTCCAAAATAGATGCAGAACGAGCCGAGCTTTTTTCGAACGAGCTGAGCTCTTTGCTGATCATGGTTTTGAGTCGTTGAGCTCCATGCAATGTCGAGCCGAGCAATCGAGATGGGTCGTTGCTCTGTTGCTGACCGACCAAGACACCATGGCCGAGTTGGCGGAGCTTTGAATGGGTCTCCTATCCCAGGTGTTTATCCAAGTTCCCTCGGTGGAAGGCGCTAATACGCCCCCTGTTGTTCAACAACCAATGGAACTGTTGGCCCTTCTTCCATAATCGGCTGCTATTATAAACAACCATCACCATTTGTTTTGGTCTAGCGTACTGATCCGAGCACACTGCGTCTTGAGAAGTTGAGTTTTAGAATGGGAAACCCCGGTTAAACCCATGTTGTGGATTTCCACAAAATATAAGCTCATGATTGGAAGCTCTTGCTGAATAAGGTAGGGAGCTTCCGAATAAAGCCGGGGGCTTTTGCCGAGCAAGCTGGGAGCCACTGTTGGGAACACACCAAGCAGAAAGACCCACGAGCAGTCGTCGAGCTAGGCGTTGCTCTGAGGAAGCTGTAATTCAAGTTTGCCGAGCACTGAGCTGTTGCCGCGGTCTAGAGAGAGTTGGTGAGGGTGCCGAATAAATTCGATAAATAAAGGGCTGAACTCGGGTGACGGTGGCTGAGCTGAGGTGGCAAGAATCCGAGCTCTAGCTCAACAGGGTACCTCTTAGAGAGGGTAGACCATGACTGTGAACTTTGCCAAGCTGAAGGGAGAATCTATCATTGAGTTCCGAACATTCTCAAAACAGTGCCGAACAACCATAGGCCATGGCAGTGCCGAACAACAACCGAGCTTTGAAGGGATGAGTCTGACTTAGATCAAAACTTTCCAAAATCTAAATTCTCATGCACGGACACAGTGTTGGAGGGAGAGGGTCTTAGTTTCTGTGATGGTTTCTAGAGAGAGAAACTCCCATGAGCTTTTTGTCTTTTCCCATGTAATCTTAAGATTTTTAGAGAGGGTCTGCCATCCCCCCTTTTCATAGTGGTTGCCCTTGACATTAAAATAAGGAGAGAGAAAAATGAGGCTATGTAGCTGTTGGGAGAATTTCTAACGCCGACATAAAATACATGTTCGGGGATCCAGAAAATACATCTTTATTAAGCTTTCAACAAATTACATAAATCTGAAATTTACAGAGAATGAAATAA
>JAOTRH010069806.1:0-11012 GCA_034768845.1 Heliamphora exappendiculata | reverse complement strand
AATCTGATACCTGAAGGCAACAACATAAAACTACGAGGGTATCAAACCATTTGTTCAATAGGTGTTGACACACTTGATATGCTTCAAGTATACTTTACTTTAAAAGTGTTTGACTTATATTTCAATTAAGTTCAGTACAAAATATTATCATACAAGAATACTTAAGTGTTTTAATCATTTGAGAGATAAATCATTTCTTTTAGCTAAAGATGTCAACTTAATTATTCAAAATGTGTTAATATTTTTATTTTGAAAATATAAAATATTATCATTTAAAATCTATTTATTTCTTAGAAAATGAATTATGAAAATTATTAAAATTAAAATAAAAAGCCCATGGGCTAACAATCTCTCATTTTTTGATGATTACAATCATATTAGCATTTTCTAGAATACATTTGAAAATATTTTTCAACAAAGGTTCTCCCCTTATCCATATGCCTTAAACAATATATGCAATTGTAATGGCCAGGCATTCAAAGAGTAAAAGCGTACAATTTTGATATGATATGTAACAAATAATCAAGAAACATTATGAGTTTATTAAAATTTGTGCAATATATCAAATATGTGCAAAGTAATTTGTTAAAAAAAATCTAGACACACATATAAATATACATCTCCAAAACATTCAATAATCATTCATAGGAATATGAACAAAATATACTCAAACACATATACAAGCATTAGCATTCATTCATACGCATAAAAAGAAATTGTTAAGATATCCATCTAAAACATCCATTCAAATCATTCAATCTAAATGTTTTCAAACATCAAAAAGAAAAAAAAAATCAAACAACCCATGCAACCAACCAAAATAAGTGTATGTTTAAACTATTACATCTTTTTCTTCAAAAAAAAAACTTAAAGAAATGTTTTATCTTCTTTCTCTCTTCTCTCCTTTACTTCTTTACCTTTACCTTCTACCTTTACCTTCTCTCCCCTTTCTTAGTTGTCAAAAAAAAAAAAAATTACTAATCATCCATGAACTTCTTAAACTCTTTCTTCTCCTTAGCTTTTTGTTTGCTCGCTGACGCCCGTTCCTTGGATGCACGTGCTCGCTCATCTTTAGCCTCAGCTGCTGCCATGGCTTCATATCTGGCTACCTGTGCCAAATCTGCTTCATGCTTTAGTCGAGCAGCTTTCTCTTCCTTTATTTCTTTGGGCTTGAATTGCTTGCCCTAGGCTTCTTTGATCTATTGTAACTGTTCTTCCAATTTCTAAGAGTTTGCATGAATGGTAGTGGCAATACCTTGGTCATATTCCTTTCGCACTTGATGCAGGATTGCCTTATTACAATTAATAGTGTAGACAATATTGTCATCCATGGTCTTACATAGGGCTCTCTCGGCATCTATGGCATTTTTACATCTTGCTGGAAGCTACAATTGGTTTTGTTATGATGCTTTACTTTGTCGAAGAGGGAAGACACAGTATGATTTAGATCAAAAAAGTCTTGATGGACTTTTGGTTGAAATAAAGTTACTTTAGAGGATAAGAGTTGATCAAGGAGATAACCTCTGATAGGTTAATATGAACAGGAGCAGAGGATGATGCAGGAGGAGCAGATGCAAAAGTAAGAGGAGGAGCAAAAGATGGATCAGGAGTGTCAGAAGGTCCATGAAAATCATATCGAGAGGGAGGAGAATCAAAATCGATAGAAATAGAGGAAATATCTCGAGGTGCACGAAGAAGAGGAGTTCTTGCAGAAGAAGGGGTACCACGACTAGAGGTGGTCCAAACACCATTAACATTTGTAATTTGCATATGTTTTAGTGAGGAACTGCCATACAAGTCATGTTTTGAAAAGGCAACAGCCTTTTCCTCAGATAGATTAATGTCGAAATGGCAAAAAAACACGAGTAAGATACATTTCACGAGGGATAGAGGAGTTAGATTTACTGTGGGAATGCAACATGTGGGAAATGAACAAGAGGCCTAAATCTAGGTTTTTCTGTTCAAGAATACACCACATTATGAAAATGTGCATATATGCGACGTCTCCAAAATTTTTCATATGGGGTAGGAAAATGTAGTTTACTATAGATGCAAAATGCGTATTTTTGGTTTGAGTGAGTTAGCCTTTAAGGGCTTGGTCAGGTCATTGCCATCATTTTTAAAAATGTTCTTGACAGAATTTGAGAAAGAGAAACCTTGAACATCAATGGGTTTCTAGTTATAATAAGCACAAATTTTCCCTTTGGGAATCCCAAGAATCTCATTTAGAGAAGAAGGAATCAAGACAATGTCTACACCATTCACCCATGTGGTGATGGTGGTGGTCGAAACAAGTGAAATGTGGAAGTGGGCATAGAAAGACTTGATCAAAGTGGGATAGTGTGGTTCTCTGATTTAAAGGAACCTTTCCCACCCAAGGCTTGAAAAGAGATCCTTAAATCTCATTTCAATAGAATCAAAGAAAGAAAAGTCTATAGAACGACCAGGAATAACTTTTTGATTTGCAAAAGATGAGAAATAAAGTTAACAAATTTTGGGGGTTTTGAAGGAAATTGCCTTCGATGTGGCTACATTTTCCATGACTATTTTCGTTGCCGTTGACGTTGCCGTTGCCGTCGCAGTCGTAGTCTTCTTCGATGTCCAAGGGTTTGATGAACCCACTTCTACCGATCTTTTAGTGCCTTTTCCATCATTTTAGGATGCATTTTGGTAGATTTGGGTAAGGATTGAAGATTGAAGGAAGAGGAAGGTGAGGGTCGACACGGATTTTGAAGGAAAAAAGGGTGGGAGATGAACAGGTTTTATAGAGATAGAGGGAACGAAGTAACAGTTCGGGGGATCGACGCCTCTATATATAGGCATTATGATATGTGTCTACACAAATTATATTTGGTGTCGACACATTTACCAAGAGTCAGGGAACCAATATGGTGTCTACACTAAATAGAAAAGGGTTGACACTTTTCTCACAGTGTCACTACTATACAAGTTTGTGTCAACACAGCACATAATTGTGTCGACACATTTTCATATATCAAGAAAGAACATCAAAGGCTTTGAAATGCAATAAAAAGACATGGTTAGTATGGCATATAAATCATGTATTAGGAGCACATAGCATACCAAGTTCTCTTCTAACATAACAAATTCTTTCTTCATTTAAGGATTTTGTAAAAATGTTTGCTAACTAGTAATCTGTGCCTATAAATTTAAGTTCGATGTTTCTTTTTTGCACATGATCTCTTATAAAATAATGCCTAATCTCTATGTGCTTGGTTCTTGACTATTGTCAGGGTTCTTGGATATATTAATTGCACTAGTGTTATCACATTGTATAGGGATATGATGTAAATGAAAACTATAGTCTTTTAATTGTTGTTTCAACCAAATAACTTGTGAATAACAGCTTCCAGCTGCAATGTAGTCAGCCTCGGTTGTAGATATGGCCACTGAGTTTTGCTTCTTGCTAAACCAAGAAATTAGTGAGTGTTCTAAGAATTGACAAGTACCACTTGTGCTTTTCTTATCTATTTTGCATCCAGCAAAATCAGCATATGAATAGCCAAATAACTCAAACACTATTCCTCTAGGAAAAAATAATCCTAGATTTTGTGTACCTAAAAGGTATCTAGAGATGCGCTTAATAGCGGTCACATGTGATTATTTAGGATTTGATTGAAATCTAGCACACATGCAAACACTAAACATAATATCCGAACGACTAGCAGTTAAATATAAGAGAGATCAGATCATATCTCTATAACACTTTTCATCCACTGTTATGCCATTTTTATCATTGTCAAGCTTCGTTGTAGGGCACATTAGAGTTTCCATGGGTTTTGCCTTTAGCATGTCGAACCTCTTCAATATGTCCCTCGTGTATTTAGCATGATTGATGTAGATTCCTTCTTGAGTTTGTTTAATTTAGAGTTCAAGAAAATAGTTGAGCTCACCCATCATGCTCATCTCGAATTCTCCCTGCATACACTTAGCAAAGTCCTTGCAAAGAGACTCGTTAGTTGCACCAAAAATTATATCATCTACATAAATTTGTACAACTAGCATGTCATTTCCTTGAGACTTGATGAAAAGAGTGGTATCTATTTTTTCTCTTGAAAACTCATTTTCAATAAAGAATTTGTTTAGCCTTTATACCAAGCTCTAGGTGCTTGTTTTAAATAATAGAGAACTTTGGTGAGCTTGTAAACATGGTTTAGAAAATTTAAATTTTCTAAGCCAGGATGTTGTTTCACAAAAACTTCTTCTGAGATAAAACTATTTAAAATGGAACTCTTGACATCCATTTGATAGAGTTTGAAAATTTTAAAGTATGCAAAAGCAAGCAACATCCTAATGGCTTCAAGCCTAGCCACATGAGCAAAAGTCTCATCAAAATCGATGGCTTCTTCTTGATTGTAACCTCTGGCTACCAATTGAGCTTTGTTCCTAAGAACTACTCCATTCTCATTCATTTTATTTCTAAAAACTCATTTTGTACTGATGAAGGAGTGTTCCTTAGGTCTTGGGACTAAAGTCTAAATCTTGTTTCTTTTAAATTAATTTATCTCTTCTTGCGTAGCCAAGATCCAAAACTCATCGTTTTTGGCTTCCTCATAATGTTTTGGTTCAATCTGGAAAGGAATGCTTAGTTACCACAAACATTATGTAGAAAAGAACGAGTTTTGATACCTTGCGATGGATCACCGATGATAAGATCTTTCAGGTGACCATGAGCATACCTCCACTTTTTAGGTAGGTCTAAATTTTCTGGATTTGCACATTCAGCAACCTGTTGGACTGCATTTCGTTGAGGATTTGAAATTTTCTCTTAATTTGGCTCTTCATTTTTTTGATGAAGATATCTTCAATGCCTTTTTCTATATCTAACAAGTTATCTTTACAAAAATCTTTTGAAGAACTAAGGCTAGCTTCATAAAAACATGTATAGATTTTTTAACAACTAGGGCCCTTTTATTGAACACTCTATACGCTTTATTAGATATTGAATATTCTAAGAAAATACCTTCATTAGATTTTACGTCGAACTTGCCCAAAAGTTCTTTATTATTGTTTAAAACAAAATATTTGTACCCAAAAGTGCAAAAATAACTGATATTAGGTTTTCTTCCATTCCATAGCTCATATGGAGTTATCTTGAGAGAAGCTCTTATCATAGCTCTGTTTATGATAAAATAAGTGGTATAGACAATCTCGGCCCAAAAGTATCGTGGTAGATTATTTTTACAGAGCATGATTTTAGCCATTTCTTCTAATATCTTATTTTTTCTCTAAACAACTCTATTTTGTTGAGGTGTTCTAGGAGCATAGAAGTTATGGTTAATACCACTTTTATCACAAAACTTTTCAAAATCTTTGTTTTTAAATTCTCTACCATGATCACTTTTGATACTTGTAATTTGAAAACCTTTTTCATTTTGAACTCTCCGAGACCGTTTTGCAAAAGAGGCAAAAGCTTCATCCTTATGAGCTAAGAATAGCACCCAAGTATATCTAGAGAAGTTATCAATAATAGCAAAGACGTACCTCTTGCCTCCAAGGCTTAAAGTCCTTGTTGGACCAAATAAGTCCATGTGCAATAGTTGTAATGGCCTAGAAGTTAATATCTCATTTTTAGAATGAAAAGAATTTCTAACTTGTTTGCCTTGTTGATATACATCACAAACTTTGTCATTTTCAAATTTGATTTGGGGTAACCTAATCACTAACTCCTTTTTTAAAAGTTTAGAAATTAAGTTCATGTGTGCATGTCCAAACCTTCTATGCCATAACCAACTATTATCACTCAAGGCAGCTAAGCACTTGGTGTCATTCTTGGAAAGATCATTGGGAGTAAATGTATAAACATTTTCATGCCTATGACCTTCAAGGATAACTTTGTTATTGGTTGATTCTTCAATAACACACTTAGCATGATCAAACAAAACTTTGTAGCCTTGGTCACAAAGTTGGCTTATGCTAAGAAGGTTATGTTTCAAACCATCAACAAGAAAAATATTTTCGATAGAAGAGAAATGAATTTTACCAATACAGCCAATTCCTATGATTTTTTCTTTACTATTGTCTCTAAAAGTCACAAATTCACCATCTTTTGGCTTGAGAGATGCAAACATCGATTGGTCGCCTGTCATGTGTCTTAAGCAAGCGCTATCGAGATACCACATCCCCTCATTGAATGAGGATTTGAGACATACCTACAAGTAGAATTAAGTTTTGATTTTTGGTACCCAAATTTCCTTGGGTCCTTTGGTGTTAGTTCCTTGAGGGTGTGTTCCTTTAGGAACCCAAGCCTTCTTGACAGAACTATTTGATAGATTTCTATGTGGACAGTGTGTGACAATGTGTCCTTGCTCATAATAGTGAAAACAAGTGGCATTTGTATAATTAGATGATGCCTTGACAAAAATGTTGCTTAAGAACTTTTGTTTCTTCTTGGGTTTATACCCGATTCCAGCTTTGTCAAAAATACATTTTTGCATGCCAAGAAGTTTATCTAAATTGTTCTTTCCTTGAGTGAACTTGTAAACTATTTTTGTAAGGTCCTCAACTTTTTCACTCAAAACCTTATTTTCATCCCTTAAAACAAAAACTTGTTTTGTCAAAACAGATTTTTCACTTTTTAAAGTTTCAATTTCAGTTGAGGAGGAAAGAACTAACATTTTCAAAATAAAATTCTTTGCACCCATTTTCTCAACTCATCATGCAAATCTTTAAATGCACTTTGTAATTCATCAAAAGAAAAAGGGTCTGGGATTACCTCATCATCTTCTCTAGTCATAAGGCACAGATTTGCTACTTCGTTTTCTTCTTTTTCATATTCAGAACTGCTATCATCACTCTCACCCCATACATCAATCATGACTTTCTTGAAGCCCTTTCTGAATTGCTTTTTGAGTTGAGGACATTCAGCTTTGACGTGTCCAGGCTTTTTACACTCATAGCAGATGATTTCTTCTTTCTTGAAGTCGCTTTTGAATTTGCTTGAGTTGCCTTTAATTTGGTAGGCTCGCCTTGGTGTCCTTCCTTCTTAAAGAACTTTTTTCCTCCTTATTTCTTATTTCTAAGAAAACACTTGAATTTCTTTGTGATGAGAGCCAAGTCTTCATTCTCATCAATTGAGGAGTCTTCCTCAAATTCTTCGCCATGAGTTGAGGACTTGAAAGGCGATGCCTTTCTTCTTTTTGTTATCATCCTCATCGTCCATCTTGATGTTCATCTCATGGGTCATGAGAGAACCAAGAAGTTCTTCTAGGCTAAGCCTGCTCAGGACTTTGGCTTCTTGAATAGTAGTGACCTTAGCTTCCTAACTCTTTGGCATACACCTCAGAATCTTTCTTACTATATCTACACTAGTATAAAACTTGCTAAGAGATTTTAGTCCATTAATAATGTCAGTGACATCACAAAAGATAGTATTGTCAATGGCTTTAGTAATCTTTTGAATTTTCTTAATATCATTTTCAGTCCATTCAGCCTCTGATTTGGGGACAACAGCCCCTTCAACAGTTTTGGTGGGTCTTTTGGGTCCATTAATGATAACCCGCTAAAGATCATAGTTTACGACTTGAATGTAAATTCTCATTCTAGCCTTTCAATAATTGTAGTTTGTTCTATTGAACAAAGGGGGTCTATTGGTCGACTGACCCTCAAATTGGATAGGTTCGATACTAGTGGTTGCCATATAAACTCTTAGACGGTTAAGTAAAAAATAAGAGCCCAAGCTCTGATATCAATTGTTAGTTCTAGGTAACCCAAGTGAATTAGGTCTTTAAAAAAAAAAATTTAAAAACCTTTTCGAAAACCTTTTAATATAGCAATCAATTAAAGCAGGATAAGAAAATATTGAAGCAATGAAAATATTAAAGAGGTTAGGGATAGAAAGATAGAACCAAACACTAAGGATTTTATAGTGGTTCAGCTTCTTCCAAGCGTATGTCCACTTCTCAAGTTCTCCCTTGAGTATTTTCACAATGAAGAATGCTTCAACGGCGCATTTCAAACCTTTACAACTTCAAGACTTCGCTTGACCTTTTCAAATATTTACGGGCACATTCAAAAGCCTAACATAGTTTCAAGAAGATCCTATAAAAATAATCTCCTATTTTCTTCTAATCTTTCTTGAACTTTTCTTTGATGAGATTTGCTCACTCACTCAAAGGATGAAGGATAACTCACCCTTGAATATATTAAATGAAGAGTATAAATGTGAAACACTCACTCTCTTTAATGAATAGATTTATAATAAATGAGAAAGTAAACAGAGATGAGGTACAAGAGCTGAAGATTCAGCAATAAATGAGGGCTTGAGAATTTTGAGTTGATTCAAGCAATATAACAGTAAATGTAAGTCTCAAGTTGGAGTAAATGCTGAGAAGTTACTCCTTATATAAGCTCTTGTGCATTCATGACCGTTGGAGGTAGGTGGGAGCAATAAATGCCAAAAATCTAACAGTTGAGGTCTGTCGTGAATTTAAATTTTCGTTGCCGGTGTCGACACAAATACCTTTGGTGTCGACATAAGGTGTCTAGGACAGGGATCTTCAAGTGGTTGGGTCAACACAAATTTTCTGAGGGATCGACACAATTTCTGTAATCTACCTTACTAATATCATGGCGTCGACACATTTGGATATGGTGTCGACTTGTTTGAAACTTCAGCATCCGAGGAGGACCATTTGTGTCGACTCATCTTGCCTTTGGTGTCGATACTAAATTCTGCATGAAGCCTCAGTTCTTTTGTGTTGACACATTTGGACTTTGGGGTCGACACCAAAAATCTTCAGGCAGGCTCGGGACTTTTGTGTCGACTCATCTTCTCAATTGTGTCGACACCCAAAATCTGCAGGTGGCTTCGATTGTTTTGTGTCGACACAATTTCTATTTATGTCCACCCAAAATTCTGGACAAGAAAAGTGTGAGACACTTTTGTGTCGACACAAATATTTGTGTCGACTTATTTTGAGTCTTGAGAGCTTCGACTCTTTTGTGTTGACACAAAACTTATTTGTGTCGACACTAATCTTTGATACCTGAAGGCAACTTCATAAAACTGTTAGGGTGTCAAACCATTTGTTCAATAGGTGTTGACACACTTGATATGCTTCAAGTATACTTTGCCTTAAAAGTGTTTGACTTATTTTTTAATTAGTTCAACATAAAATATTCTCATGCAAGAATACTTAAGTGTTTTAATCCTTTGAGAGATAAGTCATTCCTTTTGGCCAAATGTGTCAACTTAATTGTTCAAAATGTGTTAACACTTTTATTTTGAAAATATAAAATATTATCATTTAAAATCTATTTATTATTAAAAAATAAATTATAAAAATCATCAAAATTAAAATAAAAAACCCTTGGGCTAACAAAGAAGGACGGGCACACAAGTCCCAAACTCTAATAAAGAAAAGAGAGAAAGCTACAAAATTCTAAAAAGAAAAACAGAGTTCTCAGTTCCTCCTCTTTGCAGCCTGCCCCTCTTCTTCCTTGCTTTCGCTTTTCTTTTTAGCCACGCCCCATACTCATCAAAAGTCCAAGACTGTAGTAACTCTCGTGTAGGCATCATCAAGTGGGATGGCCAAGCTTCCTGATATCTCACCAAAAGTAGAGCATGGAAACGGGAAGAATACATCCACCCCCGCACATCGTTAAAAGCCACCTGCTCGTAGCCGAATTGACACAGAATTCGATGAGGATAATAGAAGGAGGTTAGCCTTAACCCAATCAGCAAAACTCTGGGGTGATCCATAGTACTCACCATCATGCCTGGGATCCTACACCAAGGACACTGCCAGGTGATGTCTCTCCCAGCCAGTGAGGAGAGGTACTTTCTCTAGGCCAGCTCTATAGTGCAGATAAAAAAAAGGTGATGAACAAAGGTGGTGGTATTGCACTTATCTGAAGCTAATTTTTGAAGAAGATTCACTTTCTTCATTAGCCAGATCAGGTCAATGGAGAAAAGAGCGATAAAATCTGAGAAAAATCAGTAAAAGGAGAGATATGCAAAAAAATAAAGAGATAAAGTGGAAAATCACATGCTCATCCTCCTCCTGTTTACTCTGATATTCCTTCTACCCCATCGCTTCTTCTGCTTCTCTTATTGTTGATCTATCTGAGGTTGTCTCTTTGATCCAAGGTCTTTCCTCCTCCTTGACTTCTTTTCAATCAAAAATTGATCAAGACATGTTTGACTTAAACTACATCATCTCCTCCTTGTTTGAAAAAGTAAAACACCTTGACAAAACCAATCGTGCTCTCCGACGTGATTTTGAGAATGCCACTGATGCTAAAAGAGCATTGTGTAGGACTATGGATGGTAACCTTGTGTCCATTGTCAATTGCAACAAGGCTATTCTGCAGCAAGTGCGCAAAGAATATGATAAGGAAATTATCTCTGCTGTTCACAACAACACCCGCAAGATTGAAGACCATTTGAAATGGCTCCAAGAGGCCCGGGGCAAGCAATTCAAGGCTAAGGAAACCAAGGAAGAGAAAGATGCCCAGTTAAAATGTGAAACTAATCTGGGCCTTGCTGCTACCTTTGAGGCTATGGCTGTTGTGAAAAAGAAGGATGAACGCACTTTATCCTCCAAAGAGAAGGCTTTTGAGAGATGCCAGAAGGCAGAAGAAAAGAAAAAGTTTAAAAAGTTCATGGATGAACAATAGCTTCGACCCTTTGATGATTCCAAAAGGGGAGAAGAAAAGGTAAGCATGGAAAGAAGGGGAGAAGAAGTATAGCATTTACAAAGTAAAACATTTACAAACTCTTTTTTAACATTCAGAAGTTCTTATGGTTTGCTATTGAAGGACAAGTTGTAACTTTAACATACTTTGTTTTTTTTTGTTGTGTTGATTGGTTGTTGTGAATGTTGTGAACATATTTCCTTTCATGGCTATGAATGAATGTTTAAAATGTAAGCTGCCTCATATCCTGCTATTTATATATTAGTGGCTTTGAAATCTCTTTTGATAACAGGCTCTCATATATAGTACATAATTGAAGTTTGGGTTTTGACAAATATTTTTTTAATAAATTC
>JAOTRH010069785.1:0-17969 GCA_034768845.1 Heliamphora exappendiculata | reverse complement strand
GGGTGATCTCGCACAGAGAATCTTTATGATAAACAAGTTGAAATGAGAATATTACTATTTTGTTGTCGCCTAATGAGAAACAATTGAGAAATATAGGTAAAATGAGAATCTTATTTGAGAATAGGACTGCGTTGAAAATAATTTTTAGAATATGACCTATGTATAAGTAACTTATAAAAGTAGGATTTGGGTGAAAAGTTTCCTATAAAAAAAAATGAACATATACTCATTCTGTGTATTATAATTTGTTTTATCGCGTTAGTATATTATCACTTTTAATCTTACTTGTTTTATCATGTTAACATATTATCACTTCTAAGGAAATTGTCTTGCCATATTAACATATTTTCACAAGTTGTCAGCAAAGTTACATTTTATCAAACAGAATAATCTCATTAATATTCTCATTTTTAGTAAAATAAATTTTATTTTTGACTTAAAATTTTTTTTTACATGGTTGTAATTTAACTCTTCACCAATCATCTGAAATGCAAAATATAGAGTTTATAATGCAAACTAGACCACGATACGACTAGCAAAAATAGATAGTTTATAATGCAAACAAGTCCACAAAATGATTATTTCATGAATTGCTATTTTTTACAATATACAGACCTTCATATAAGCAAGATTTAATATTTTCTGAAAGTAGTTTCGCTCAAAAACTTGTAACCTGAAAACTTATGTAATGGAACGGTGTAATACAATATGATTTTCAAAATTTGTGTAATGATAATAGTTTTGGTTGAGAATGTAATACAATGTGATCTTATATATTTAAGATCCTTTATTATCATAAATTCGAAATTCAATGTGCCATATAAAATATTTTTTGTAGCTATATTATATTACCATAACATGCTGAAACAAATACATAATCATAGAATATCCTCGAATTGGAATCAAATAGAATGATAAAGTCTCTATAAATATTCATTAACAGGTGCTATGACATTGGAAATAAAATCAGTTGAGTATTAAATGATATCAAATTTCATAGAGAGTATTTTGATGGTATAAAAGTCTCAAAAATTATTAAAAAAATTTCGTGGAATAATAGTTTAGAGCATGAGATCTATCATCAAATAAATTTTCAAAATAGGAGTATAAACAAATTAACTCTTTTTTTTTTGTTTTGATTGACCTGCCTCTATTTCTTAAGATACCCAATTCTGATTGTCGGAAGAACAAGAAAAAATGATGTGATGACACTAAAATATTGAATAATTCTTTATAATTAATCTCGTGTTAATACATTTGGGGTGTTTGACAATGCTATTATTAGCAATTTTTAGGTTTTTGGTATTAATTTTAGTTATAAATTATAAATTTTTTCAAACAACAGAAATAGATGCAGAATTTTAATTTAGGAGGAACAAATTGTTCTTATAAATTTTTAAAAGGACATGTATTAAGTTTTTTTAAAAAATTTTAGAGGGACAAAACTATATAATTTTGAAATATTTTGAATTAAACTACTGCAATAGTGAGTTTTTTCAAAATTTAGGGGAGGCAGTCACCTCCATCCACCCATCTTGGGTTTGTCTATGCAAACATTCACAACTTTTACTATAATTTATAACTATTTTTTTCTTCTATTTCAGCTACAATATATAATCATTATCAAAATTTTAAATGTGTGACTTGGTAAATATTAATATCAATTTTTAAAATCTTAATTTTATTATGTATTGTCGACAAGAGAAAAATCAGAATTTTTTTTAGTGGGGCAAAATGATACTGCTATTTTGATTGACAATTAAAAAAATTCAAAATTTTAAAACTCATAAAAGTTAGATACAAAATAGAAATAATTTTTACAAATCGAAAAAATAAGAGTATTGAAAAGAAATCTACTAAAATAATAAATAATAATTAATCCATAGTGAATAATCGATTGAGGCAAAATTAAAATATTAGAGGGGCCAAAATACCTATTTTCAATATTTTAGCTTTTACAATCAAACACAACTTTAAAAAATTCAATGAAAAAACAATTGCCTAGGTTGAGCAAGAATTAAGTTATTAAGTAGATAGAAAACACCATGTCAGCAAAAAGCTATTACATAATACTGAAATACTACTATAACATTACTTACGCCGTCACTTCAACAAATGGAAGAATTCGATATACACTAACTGGTCACTCTTTGTCATTTAACTACTTAACAAATGTGGGTCACTACTGTTCCATCTAGAGTATCTTTCGCTATATAATATTGGAGAAATATAACAACACAAGGCATGCTCGGTAGTCTAAAAAATACATGTTTATTAACTTTTAACGATTATAATAAATAGAATTTACAAAAAGTAAAAATACAAAAAATAAAATGAATAGAATATGCAAACCGAGTCCTACAAACGCAGTTTCTTTAAGAATGATTCACTACCTACCAAGAGTGTTGTATGTTTCTCCACTGGCGTCACTCTCCTAGCTAGGATAAAATGGTTGACTTAAACGTTGGAACACCGCCAAAAATCGACTACTCGAATGTACCTTGTCTTTCTTTCAATCTCCCATAACTTGTAATCTCAGAATTGTATCATTGTATCTCACCTATTCACTATATATCTGCAGAATACTAAAGAAGTTCTTATATAGAACTTCTCTCATAGAGGGTTACAAAAGAATTGAATAGAAAAATCAATTGCCAATTGAATGATATTGATTTTGGAATCAATTACCAATTAAATTGCCAATAAAATTTAGAAATCAATTCTTGAATAATGGCCAATTGAATTCAATATTTCTAACATATGATTAGATGCGAGTAGAACATAAGAAATGCCATATTGTGCTTTGAGACTAGTAAATAATTATTTTAATTATGTCAATATATTAATGTAATATGTCGAACTAATACACGTACTTCGTGTACTCAAAGTTTTTAAGAATGACACAACCCTATATTAAAGAGAAAAATAAAACAAATATATCAACTAGACACGAAAATTAATATTCTGATAATAATATTTTTTTTCGTAGAATATTTTTTGAGATCGATGTGATATGTAATTGTCGATATTTGAAATGTTGCCTATTTTGTACACCCAAAGAATCATACAAAAACGACAATAACCTGGGATAACGAATTATGGTGCAAGATGGTATGTATATATATAAAAGGAGGGAAGTAGAATTTTAATTTGAGAGAGATTAATTGTTTTTATAAGTTGTGCATATATTGTGTTTCTAAAAAAAATTTTAGAGAGACAAATTTATATAATTTTGAAATAGTTTTAACGAATACTTCTACGATAGTGAGTTTTTTCAAAATTTAGGGGTGGTTGTCCTCTTAGGTATGCTATATATATATATATATATAGAGAGAGAGAGAGAGAGAGAGAGAGAGAAAGAGAGAGAGAGAGAGGATCAGGATTGAGATCTACTGGTCCCGTCCAAGCTGGCCGTGACGTTAGGGGAGAATGCTGCGTATAAGCCTGCACATGAAAGGGATGAGATGCCCACCGGTGACTTTATACCGGTGGAGCCTCTGACGATCAAGTCAGGCAGAGAGTTTTAGTGAGAATGAAGAGCCTGAGAGTAAGTTTCAGCAGAGTTTTGACTTAATAAAAGAGAGCATACCCTTCATCTTCAACTTGCTGGCTATTTATAGATAAAAAAATACTTGACCCACTTATGGAGTCTAACCCGACCCGAGGAGGTTGGGTTGTACCTCCTCTCTTTGATCAATGCATAGCAATTAATGTCCTGATGGTGACTTGTCAGTGCCATCATTGAATATCTCTACAAGATATCTCTCTAAATGCCTTTTGTCATATCTAGATGTCCATCAGTACCCAGGTCTAGCTTCAGGCCTAATTTGAGCTAGAGCTAAGCCACCAATTCCTGACCATTTTACCCTTGAATTGGCCCATTTACTACTAATGTTTCATCTTTGTACCACATCTTGGATCTGTGTACCGAGGGACTTGATATTTAGAATCGTCTATTTAGCTCGGACCAAGGTTTAGGCAGTTCACCTTGCTCGGCTATCAATGCCGAGTATCACTCATCATGGCGCCGAGCACCATTCTCTCAAAGTTGGGGGCTAGACCCTCACTGAGCTCAGATACTCCACAATATAGCTCACCCTATTGCCTGAGCTGATGTGGATATGCCGAAGATCGTCCTGTGCTGATGTGGACTGCTGTGCTATACGGCCTTCTACGTATGCTCCACGTGGCTTAGGTCGGAACTTGATTCCCCCTCAATTGCCCTCATCATCTTGCTATTGCTCGAAACTCGAGCAGCTGGAAGATGATGTGATGGTCTTGCCCAATTTTTTACTTTGCCCTTTGGTCGGGAGGCTTGTTGAGCAAGCTTCGCTGACGTACTGTCCCTTAGCTGTCTTTTTTGCCACGTGTTGAGTCCGTACCGGCTCTGCGGCGCATTTAATGCGTGCATTGAATGCATACGGCGTTAGCTGTACCTTGGGTACTGGAACGTCACCGGAATGTCGGCCGCCATATCAATAAATGTCAATCATTTGGCTTAACAATGGTGGGTTTGCTCAGATTTTCTAGACCGGTCAAACCTTTTTGCTTGGGATCGTTAATCAAACGATGGACATTGTTCGGCTCTATGGTCCGAACATTAGTGCTAGGAACCCGACCTACAACGAGCTGCTCAGACTGATCTGCTCGGAACATATACGCCGTCTATGTTAAATGCGCATTAAATGCACACTGCGCGCATCAGAGCACGTGCCATAACTGCTGAACTTTGGC
This sequence comes from Heliamphora exappendiculata, assembly GCA_034768845.1. Lineage (NCBI taxonomy): Eukaryota > Viridiplantae > Streptophyta > Magnoliopsida > Ericales > Sarraceniaceae > Heliamphora > Heliamphora exappendiculata. The sequence goes on along the minus strand of JAOTRH010069785.1, from coordinate 13,235 downwards.
GCTTCGTTTGAATGTTTGCGAAGCTATAAAAGAGGGACGATATGCCCCATCCCATTTTTTACGAACTATCTGCATTCAAAGAGTGTAGGCAATTTTTGGTGAATTTTTGGCAACCAAGGTTCTTGCAATTTCGGCTGTCTTCCAACTTCTCAGAGCATTTATCATCCACTTTCGCTCCAGGTTAGCTCTCTTCCTTCTCCATTTCATTCCTTTTGATTACTGTATCTCGTGTTTCTGCCGTCGTGCCAACTTTGTGGCTTCCGGCGACATCTCAGAACCCCATGGATTCTTTAAGTCACTACTACTTTGATGCCTTTGCCGCCGCGGCTTATGGTGGCGGTCTAATCTATGCGTACATTCCCACACTTTTATGTACGTGCAATTAGGAAAGTATGAACGCACGTAGGTGTTTATATGAACTCCAACTGTCGAAGTATTGGTCTACTCATCTGTTTCCTTTTTTTCTTCTCTTTTTTATCTTCAAAAGTGAAATGGGTCATCTTGCGCGGTATGTTGACACGCCAAAGGCCTTGGCCGGGCTCCGCTAAGCTCGGTCTATCCCTGATGATGTCACCATACGCTCGGTAATTGATAAGAAGACCTGGACCACCGAGGAGCCCAGGGTGGCCGTGTTCCCCCTTATGGCCCTCGTTGAATCCAGACTCGAGTTCCCCCTCCCGAGCGTTGTGAGGGAAGCTCTTTCCTTTTATCGGTTGTGTCCGGCACAACTCACTCCCAATTTCTTCTCAATCTTGATGGGAGTAGTGTTACTGAATCGCTACATGGGCATCGACCTCGGTGTTCGAGAAATTCAGTACTGCTACTCAATATCTGAAACGTCCAGAGGCTAGCACAAATATTATCTCAAGGCCAAGGAGGGCAGGAGTTTCGTCCTCGAGCTAAAGAATTCCCACAAAGGGGATATGAGAGATTTCATCGTGGTCGGGGGGAATTGACAGCTTGCCCCTGGGAACGAAGATCCCTGGCCACGGCTCTGCCCGACCAAGCCAGGATCCCTAGGTATCCGAGCTCTTCCCCATGTCCCATTTACTTTATTCGTTATCTTTAAACTGATCAGCTGCTCAGGACTAATGCATTCCTTTCCTCAGGTGCTTACTGCAACACAACCATTGCTAAGGACAAGAGGGACCGAAGAGAAGGTCAGATTAATCTCGATCATCTATGTCGAGTGCTCGACTGGGACAAAGACGTCCGATCATTCAAAAGGCTCTTTAACAGTGTTCCAATCCGACCAGAAGAGCTAGGACACCGACTGGAACCCATGGAAGAGGTTGCAACAGAAGGAGGTCGGAGCATGGGAGCCTCCACGTCGAGGACAACTAGCAGCGGGGGCCAATCTCGAACTCATAGCTCAGCGACTCAAGCTGTTCTTCAAGCAATCAGCATGTCGCATAGGAACCTTTTCAACCTGCTTGGGAGCATCCCGGGATTGCCACCCGCCGTCCGACCAGTTGTTTTATGCTCTCCTGCGCAACCCTCAGTGCCAACCGCGGCAGCTCTCCCCTCAGCCACTGCTCCACCACCACCGGCCCCTCCACGGACCTCTAAGAGGAGTAGCTCGACGTCAGAGACCTCCGAACAGGAGGTGCATCGTCGAGTTGAAATACCTCATGCTCACAATACTTTGAGCCGAGTTGAGGATCCGGCTTTAACCATTGAGACACCTATGATCCTCTCATCGTCTTATCGAGGGCAGGCCATCTCGGCCCAAGACTCAGTGCAGGAGAGCCACCATGTGGCCTGGGCCCTGGCCAAGAGCATATGTCTCCAAAAAGACAAGGAGTCATATGCGGCCATCATGTCTTCCTCTCTGCCTAACAAGCAGCGCAACACTTAATCGCGGTAAGGACCGAGCTCATTTACTTGTACCATATTTCTGTCTCCTGTTCCTTTTTTGTTGTCTAATTTTTCTGTACCGCAGTGCAGGGCCTCTAAATGGGGATAGAAGCTGCAGCTCGGTGTAGCTAACTCTAGGAAAAGCATGACAGGCTCGGTGCCGAGGTCGAATAGCTCAAGGAGGACATCAGGATCCTTCAAGCTCAGGTCGGCGAATCTCGAAGGCCAAGAAAGACGCCGAGGTTCAGGCCACTTAAGCCTTGGATTCGGTCAAGGAACAGGAGTCATACCTTGCCTCCGTGATTAGGGAACTGGATGCGGCGTCCAAGGCCAAAACCATGCTTGAACAAGAGAACGCCGAGCCGAGAGCTGCCAACGCCCGAGTACAAAAGGAAAGATACGATGAGGGCTTCAACAGGGCAAGGGATATCTACGAAGCTCAGGTTATAAGCATGCAAAATCCCCTATTCAAGATGGGATGGGATTCTGTCCTCAACGCTACTCTCATCAGCTCGGACTCCGAGCGTCGTAGCAATATCCCCTAGATCCAGCCAACCATCGCTTTCTCCGATCAACTGGCTCATTTGTTTGGAGCCGCCATCCCCCCAGGCTCCGTGTTGAGGAGCTTCCAATCTCCACTGTTAAGGTAAATCCCCCGCCACCTCCAGGTCAAGACGTTGAGATACCTCTACCGCCCCCAGCCGAACAGACTGAACAGGGTGCAGAATTTGAAGAGTTAGAACCATTATGGCTGGCACCTGGGACCTCAGCTATCGACGCTACCGTGGACCTCACATTGGAGGATGAGGATCCTTTTCTTGAGCAGGCTTTCATTCAAGAAGCAGAGGAGCAGGTGACTGAAGAAGAGCTGGAGGGCCCTGATCAAGTGGCGTAGGATCTTTTATCTGTTTTTGTATGGTCTTTCTTATTTTTCAAAATTTTCCAAGTTTACGATGCACGTCCTTATTTCCTTCTGTGAGGTTAGCTCGTGTTAATTGTACTTCAAGCTTTGAATGAATGAAATTACAATTGAACTCTTGAACAGAAATGTCATGTTTAGTCTCCATCTGCTTTGCACTGTTCTTACACGTATCTTTTCTTCGCTATTAAATTATGCAAGTCTTTGAAGCTCAACTTCACGCTACTGGGTGAGGTCGGACAGTTCCCAATCAAGTTGAGTTTAAATTGGGCTGAGATGCCTAACATTTGAATCATTTTAACTAGAACAAGATCACCCGAACACCTTTAATTAATTCGAGTCTTTTCGATCAGTCAAAATCTTAGGATTTACCGAGCACGTCCCCTTAAGACCTAGGAATAAGATGCAAAAATCTCAAAATATCAAGTCATTAGAGGTCGGCTTGATCTTCAGATTCATGGTCGACAAGTGACATTCCTGCTCGGTCATACTGATATTGTCCAGCCGATACGATCTCCATTAGCCTGGTTAGGATTATAAGTCATCTGAGAGTTGTTTTGACATCATGCTAGAACTTTCTTGTCCAGATATGACTTAAAAGTTACCAGGAATTTTGTGCCTAGCCGAGCTAGGGCTTTCTTGCCCTGGCGTGACATGAAGTCATCGGGACTTTTGTGCCTAGTCGAGTTAGGGCTTTCTTGCCCAGGCGTGCGTGACTTAGAGTCACCGGGACTTTTGTGCCTAGTCGAGCCAGGAATTTCTTGCCCAGGCGCGACTTAGAGTCACCGAGACTTTTGTGCCTAGCCGAGCTAGGGCTTTCTTTCCCTGGCGTGACATGAAGTCACCGGGACTTTTGTGCTTAGCCGAGTTAGGGCTTTCTTGCCCAGGCGAGACTTAAAGTCACCAGGACTTGTGCCTAGCCTAACTAGGGCTTTCTTGCTCAGGCGCGACTTAGAAGTCACCGGGACTTTTTGTTGGTGATGTCCTTGAGCATGCATGAAATGTTGAAAAACTTCTCTTTATTCATAATCCCGAACAAATGTACATTTTGAGACTTTAATGATAAAACTTCCTTAGATTCTATGCATTTCACGACCTTGGGATTTTCTTTCCTGCCGTATTTTCAAGTCTGTATACTCCTGTACCAGCAACTGATATGACTTTGTATGGACCCTCCCAGGTCGGGCTTAGCTTGCCATCGAGGGGTCCTTTATAATAAGGAGGACCTTCATGAGGACCAGCTCACCGACCTGGAAGCTCCTTTGGTTGACTCATTTGTTGTAGAATTTTGCAAGTTGCTAGTGATAGGACACCAGGTTGACCAGAGCTTGCTCTCTTCTTTCCTCCGGAAAGTCCAGGTCTCGAGCAATGCTGTGGTCATTATTCCTGGACTCAAAGGCTTCAGTTCTGATAGTAGGTGCGCCGACCTCCAAGGGGATAACTGCTTATAAGCCATATGCCATGGCAAATGGGGTCTCCCCAGTAGATCTCCTAGGAGTTGTTCAATAGGCCCATAGCATGGAGGAAAGTTCGTCTGCCCACTTTCCCTTGGACTTCTCTAATCTTCTCTTTAGCCCTAAAAGAATTATCTTGTTCGAGATTTCTGCTTGACCATTTCTCTAGGAAAACGAAGGCGTTGAAAAGTGGATCTTTATGCCTAAGCCCGTGTAGAACATCTTGAACAGATTGCTGTCAAACTGCTTCCCGTTGTCTGCAATTATGGCACGCGGAATGCCAAATCTGGTGATAATGCTCTTCCATAAAAACTTCTTCGCGTCCACATCTCCGATGTTGGCCATGGGCTCAGCTTCCACCCATTTGGAAAAATAATCTGTAGCTACAATTAGAAACTTTCTATTGCTGGGTGCCTTAGGCAATGGCCCGACAATATCCAGTCCCCATTGAGCAAAGGGCCATGGGCTGGTGATCGGGCTGAGCTCCTCGGCTGGCTGCCTGTGCAAGGGAGAAAATCTTTGGCACTTCTCACACTTTTGCGAATATAACTGGGCATCTTTTTACATGTAGGGCCACCAGTAGCCCTGACTCATTGCTCAGTGCGCCATAGATCTTCCCCCAGTGTGGCCCCCACATATCCCCTCATGAAGCTCGAACAGAAAGTCTTAGATTATGTTCGGATGAACACATAATAGATAGGGGCCTGCGAAGGATCTTCTATATAACTAACCCTTGGGGGAAAGCAAAAAATGTGCCAACTTGTGTTAGATCTTATGTGCTTCCTTCTTATCCTCTGGGAGTTGGCCATTGCTGAGGAAACTGACAATAGGGTCCATCCATCTCGGCTCCTGGTCTTCTTCAATAGCATATATCTACCTAGCAGTAGTGTCAATGCTCGAGCCTTTCTGTTTCTGTACTTTCACTGTTCTCTTTAGCCCGAGCTTGGTTGCGGATGCCAGGGTTGCCAGAGCGCCAGCATGAGAGTTCCCTTCTCAGCTGATCTGCTCGATCTGTACTTCTTCGAAGCCGTTGACCTACTCGAGTGCAATAGAGAGATAGGCATCCATCCTGTCATCTCTAGCGTTGTATTGCCCAGTCATTTGGTTGACCACTAGCTGCGAATCACAAAAAATTTTCAAGTTTCTGATGCCTAGGAGCTCGGCACTTCAAAGCCCTGCGAGTAGTGCCTCATACTTGGCTTCATTATTGGAGGCTGGAAATCCCAACCATATTGAGTGCTCTATCACTGATCCATCGGGGGAGATGAGGACCACTCCTGCTCCAAAGCCCTTCTGATTTGAAGCTCCGTCAGTGAATAGCCTCCATTCTTGTAGTGTTGGTGATCAGGACTTGGCGTTGGATGCCCTAATTTCGTCTCCATCCCTTTTCTCTATCCGGTCATCCTTTCCCCCAGCTCAGGCTCAAGTGGGGTTAAGTCCGAGCTGTGCTGCGCGGCCAGCTTAGAGAATTCAGCAATAAAACTTGCGAGGATTTAACCTTTAATTGTTGTTCTTGGTCGAAACTCGATATCGCATTCTTCGAGCTCCACTCCCCATTTGGCAATCCTTCCAAATAGATCAGCTCGGTGTAGCAAGGCTTTGAGAGGGTGTGCAGTTAGAACCATGATCTTGTGGGCTTGAAAGTACTGTGCTAGCTTTCGGGATGCCATAACCAGGGCTAGTGCTAGCTTCTCCTAAGGCAAGTATCTGGTCTCGGCATCGAGAAAGGTGTGGCTGACATAGTAGATCAGGAGCTGTTCGGCAACATCCATTTTGAGCAGAACGGCACTAGCCGCATGTTCAGACACTACAAGATACATGTATAGCTCCTCCCCAAACAAGGGCTTAGAGAGAAGAGGAGCCGAGGTCAAGTACTCCTTTAGATTTTGGAGCGCCTGATCACACTCCACCCCCCAAACAAAATTCTTGCCCTTTTTCAACAATTGAAAGAAATGATGGCACTTATCTGATGATCGGCTAATGAATCTATTCAGTGCTGCTGCCATTCCAGTCAATCGCTGAATCTCCCGAACAGTCGTTGGAGGCTGTATGTTCAGGATTGCAGCTATCTGTCGGGATATGCCTCGATGCGTCTTCTACAGATCAGGTGCCCGAGGAACTTTCTCGATTGTACGCCGAATGCACACTTTGAGGCATTGAGTCTTTGCTTGTAGGATTTTAGCACCTCAAACACACTGCTCAGGTCGGCCAGATGGTCATACTCTTGCTTAGTCTTCACCACCATATCGTCATTGTAAACCTCAATAATCCGACCTAGCATAGGTTGGAATATTTTGGTCACCAGCTTCTGATAGATTGCCCCGGCGTTCTTCAGGCCAAAGGGCATGAACTTGTAGCAATAAAGTCCTATGGAGGTGATGAAGCTTTTCTTCTCTTGATCATTCATGTTTAGAGAAATCTGGTGATAACCTCATGTTTGCATCCAGAAAACTCATGGTTTCGTGCCCGACTGCTGAGTCCACCAGCTGGTCAATCTTGGGACGTGGGAAGGAATCTTTGGGGCAGGTTCTGTTCAGGTCAATGAAATCAACACAGACCATTCACTTCCCATTTTTTTTCTTCACAACCACTGTGTTGGACAGCCACTAGGGGTACTGCACCTCCCTTATCGCTCCTACCTTGAGCAACTTTTTAACTTCCTTTGCGACGGCCTCAGAGTGCTAAGCGGAAGATCTCCTCCCACGCTGAACAATAAGCTTGTAAGTGGGGTTGACATTTAGCTTATGCTCTATTACCTCGGGATTGATGCCTAGCATCTCGTAAAGAGTCCAAGCGAAGACCTCAACGTTTGATCTAAGAAAGCCTACCAGGTCGGACTCATCTTGCTCGGCCATGTGGGTGCCGAGCAGGAAGAACCGATTAGGATCTTCCTCATTTAGCATGACTTTCTTTAGCGGTTCCACCACCTTCTCTGTTGGTGCTTTCCCGACGTCATCGAGGAGTGGCCTTTCTTGTACTTCCACTACACACATATGTTCGTCGCTAGAGGATCCTTATTTACCTTGGATGGTAGCCATAAAACATTTCCTGGCCGCTGCCTGATCTCTTCTGATACACATTACACCCCTGGCAACCAAGAATTCAATGTTTTTGAGCTCGGATCCCGCCTTGACCGGGAGCGTAATCCTTCCCATTGGTAGGGTGGGCTGACCATTGAATTCGACTAATGGGGTATGGCATTTTTGCAAGTCTGCTTTTGTGAGCCCTAATTTGTAGAAGAGATCGGCATATATGACCTCCGCCGAGCTCCCCTGGTCAACCAGGATACGCTTTACGTCATACCTCCCAATCCAGAGGGTTATAACGAGCGCGTCGTTGTGAGAATGCTCAACCCCCTCTAGGTCGGCATCGGTGAAAGTTATATCTCTGGCTAGGAATTCATTGCTCGGATACTTATTTCTACTCAGCTCGCTGTGCTCGAGCTGGGCCTGCATAATCCCGCGATGTGCCCTTTTTCGGCCTTGACCCCTTGATTCATTCACTGTCTCCGGCCCAAGGGTTGCATGAATGACGTTAATAACTTCCACGGGCTCATCTGTCCCTCTATCTTGTTCGGCCTTAGCATGCTGTTCAGCCTGGTCTTCTCCTTGTCGATATACTGCCTAAGATTCCCTGCCTTTACTTGCTCCTCTAAGAACCTTTTAAATGTTCGGCAACGGTCGGTGTAGTGCCCGTGCTCCCTATGGTAAGCACATTATTTCTTCTCATCTCGCTTGCTCGGATCAGTAAACATCTTGGACGGCCAAACAAATCACGGCTTGTCCTTGATCTGGCTGAGGAGCTTGTGGATGGGCTCCTTAAACACGGTGTTTGCCACCTCATACACCTCGTTCGGCCTCTGGCGCTCTTTTTCCCGATCTGGCCTCTTCATAACCCTTTTATTTTCCTTCTTCTCCGCTCGGTCAACCTTCGGCGTTTCCCGGGTGGCGGCTCCATTGCTCGCACCTCCAATGTCTTCTTCCACCTTGGAGTGCTATTCAATCCTCAACATCAGCTCGGCCATGCTCTGAGCAGGCCTTTTGGTCTGCGAGTGCCTCAACTTGTGGGTCTTCTCCAACCCGAGCTTGAAGGAGGCCACGACAAGCTGCTCGTTGCAGTCATCAATATCATTGAAGGTCTCCCAGTATCGCCGAGCATATAACCTTAAGCTTTCGTTCACGGCCTTCCTCAATCCGAGCAGGGAATTGATTTCCTTCGGCTGACAGCTATTTGTAATGAACCTCACTGCGAACAGCTCGGCGAGTTGTCTCTAACTTTCCACTGTCCCAGCCGGGAGTTTGTCAAACAAACGCAAGGCCACCTCGCCCAAGCTGGACGAAAACTCCCTGCACATCAAAGCGTCATTTCCACTCCAAAGCACCATCATCTGTCTGTAGTGTCAGATATGACCCATAGGGTCAGTCTTCCCATCGTAGAGGTGAATTTGGGGGTTTGGAACTTCCTGGGGGGATCTTTCCCGTCCACTTCTCTTGTAAAAGGGGAGGCAGATATATGCTCCAGGGCCCTTCGACCTACGTCTTGAGCTGACCTCCCGGTGTTCGGCTATAGTCTCCCATCGAGCTGGAGGTTCAACCACTGCTTGAGCTCTTCTTTCTCCTCCGCATGCCCGAGGTCTTGGCCAGCTTGCTGTTTCTGCTCACTACGGCACTCGGTCGACTCATTGGTGTTGCTAGAGGTCTGGGTCTGCCCATTTCTATTCCTTTTGGAGCCTGAGACGCGGCTCCTCTGAGGCTCCTCATTGTGTCAAGGATTTTTCACTGGGCTACAGCTTGTCCGAGCCCGAACAGCACCCTTCCTTTCTTCTCGGCTGGACTTCACGCACCTGTTGGACCTCTCGCGAGATCGCTCGTGCTCGGGACTTATTGCTAGCGAACGTTGCTGATTCATTTGAGCCCTCATCTCGTGGAGCTCCTGTTGGAGTTTGTCCAGCTGCTCGTCCCTCTTGTTCAACTCGTCCTAATACCCCTCCAGGACTTGCTGCAGGTTGAAACGTGGGGGGTAGACCCCTGCAAAAGGTGTTGTGACATTGGAGCCCCCAACCTGGGTACGTTCTCTCCTTCGGTTGAGCCTAGCTCCACCAACGTGAACTTCAGAGGCCACTGGGTGTCCCCTCCTTCAATGTGTTGCATGCGATGCGTCTGCGCGTGGTGCGCGTGGCTCTCCTAACTCTTCAGGCTCGTGGTTCCTCCGACTAGCCATGAAGGTGTTCTAGGAGATTCCCACTGACGGCGCCAAATTGTAGAGGATCAGGATTGGGACCTACTGGTCCCGTCCAAGCTGGCTGTGACGTCAAGGGAGAATACCACGTATAAGCCTGCACAAAAAAGGGATGAGATGCCCGCCGATGGCTTTATACCGGTGGACCCTCAGACGATCAAGTCAGAAATGGAGTTTTAGTGAGAAGGAAGAGCCTAAGAGTAAGTTTCAGCAGAGTTTTGGCTTAATAAAAGAGAGCATACCATTCATCTTTAACTTGCTGGCTATTTATAGATAGAAAAATACTTGACCCACTTATGGAGTCTAACCCGACCCGAGCAGGTCGGGTTGTACCTCCTCTCTTTGATCAATGCATAGCAATTAATGTCTTGATGGTAACTTGTCAGTGCCATCATTGAATATATCTGCAAGATATCTCTGCAAATGTCTTTTGTTATATCTAGATGTCCATCAGTACCCAGGTCTAGCTTCAGGCCTAATTTGAGCTAGGGCTAAGCCACCCCTTCCTGACCATTTTACCCCTGAATTAGCCCATTTACTATCAATGTTTCATCTTCGTACCACATCTCAGATCTGTGTATTGAGGGACTTGATCTTTAGAATCGCCCATTTAGCTCGGAACAAGGTTTAGGTAGTTCACCTTGCTCGGCTATCAATGCCAAGCATCACTCATCATGGTGCCGAGCACCATTCCCTCGGAGTTGGGGGCTAGACCGTCACCGAGCTCAGATACTCTACCATATAACTTGGCCTATTGCCCGAGCTGATGTGGATATGCCGAGAATCACCCCGTGCTGATGTGGACTGCTGCACTATACAACCTTTCACGTGTGCTCCACGTGGCATAGGTCGGAACTTAATTCCCCCTCAATATATACATATAATATTCTGGGACCGACTAGTAATGAAATGCATGGGGACAAGTTTTTGTTACCGGAAAGGTTTTCTCACCTTCTTCAATAATGGTACAGTTCTTTTACAAATTCAAAAAAATAATTTTAAAAAATAAATAGATTTTCAAATAAATAGTTTAAATATATTTTTTAAGTGTTGTTCATAAAATACAAAATTCAATTCTCATATTTTAATTCAATTTCTGAATTTTTTTAGCAATGTTTTTTTGAATTTCTAGAGTTTAAATATGGTATGGTACGTATTTTGAAGAGGTTTAGCATTTTAAAAAAATAGTTTTTGAAATACTTTTTTATGGTAGTTTTTATTTATTTATTGTTAAAAAATTTAATATGCACTTAGTATTTACTTTTAAATTGTAGTGTTTAGAATATTGGTATGACTGTTTTATTATTGAGAATATAATTAACTTTTTAATTAAAAGTATTATAGTCATTTTAATTAAAGAAAAAGTTGATATTTTTTGGAATATTTTCAGGAATGTATGTAAGCTTTTTTTAAAAAAAAAAACATAAGTTGATTTTTTTTAAAATCAAATGGTATAGCTTAAGAATTTTTATTTTTTATTTTTTAAAAAAATTAACTTTTGAAATTAGCCAAACATGACCTAATACTTTATTTATAAAATAGAACAGTAAGAGTAATTATTCAATAATATCGGAACACCGTATATTATTACTTAAGTGGTAAAGCATTTTACTTAGAAACTTTTCTAGTTATTGAGATTACTCAATACCGAGCTGGCATGGAATGCGAAGTTGGGTTGTTCTAACCCTTACAAATTTTTTAATTTTTGAGATTATTTTAATTTTAAGGCCGAACTAACCTCAAATGCAGAAAGGGAAGCGATACTCAGCTGTAATTTATGAGTCATTGCAAAAATAATCATGGGCAATTTCATTGAGTGCATGCTTGGTATAATTTTTAAGCTTAGTTTTTTAGTGGTTTAATTTTTTTTAAAAAAAATAAGAATAAAAAAAATAAGATTGTTTTGAATAATTTTTTGTAGTAATTTTTTACTTTTTTACTTTTTATTGAAATTCTAAAATGTCCTTATATTTAATTTTTAAGTTGTAATATTTGAAATATTAACCGTGCTTTTTTTGTTTTCGTAAGTAAAATTAATTTTTTATATAAAAGTATTACAATAATTTTATTTTAAAAAAATTAAAATTTTGACATATATATTGCCTTTTTTTATTGAATTAAAAGATGAAAAAAATTAATTATTCTTTTTTAAAAATTAAATAATATAACTTTTAATTAAAATTAACTTTAAAAGCTAACACAAACAGGCCCTGATTAACATAGGATGCGTTGGGTGAGGCATCCCATCAGCCGCATGAAATGCTTTTTTCCGACAATTTAGTAAGCCCCCCAGCCCACTTGTTTGTCTTTTTCCTTCTCTCATTTCTAGGCTTGTGCTAGATTGATCCACGCTTGTTTGGCCATGAGATTAAGCTTGTTCTCCGGTTGGTTACGTTGGAGTTTCGATACCTACGGTAGTTAAGAGGGTAATAGACATTGCTAAAATTAATAGTTTTTAAATTATAATTTATAATAAAAGTTATAAATATTTGATAAATATATTAATTTGTAACTAAAATAAAAAAATAGTTATAATTTATAATAGAAATTATTAATATTTAGAGAAAAATTATAATTTATTACTAAAATTAATAGTATAAAATTTTAAAAAAAATTGTCAAACACCCCTTTTTAATGCATTGGTAAATGTTCAGTATTCCTCAATGTAATATACTTTTATTTTTATTTGAAGGAGATAGGAGTAAAATAAGATAAGCTAAAAAAATAAAATGAACGGGTAACTGCATAAATATAGTGAAGATTTTTATCAATTTTAAGAGAGAATAATATTAATAAGAGTAAGATGTGATACGATATTAAAGAAAAGATATTTTATGAATAAATGATTAAAATATAAAATAAAGATAAAAATAATATTTTTTTATTCTAATTTTATTATGTGCTTTAAGTTCTTTTATATGTGTTTATATTAAAATATAGTTAATAATTATAATCAAGAACAAAATGAAAAATAACGGGAGAAGCAAATATTATTTTTAGTTAATTTATTTTTATTAGAAAAAAAATGAAAAACTCAAAAAAATAGAACGAGGTATAGCAGAGAAAGTTCCTATCTATCCTTACATGAATTAGTGGGATTCATGTTGGAGAATGACCTTTTTGTCCTTTGCTAGATGGATGTATGAGTGAGCAAAATTGCAAACACAATTTTACAATCCTACTACTAATGAGTTTACTCAATTAAAAAAAAAGTGCATTAAATTTTTTTTCATTTATGTTATCATTGACTTTAAAAAAACCTTAATACACAATTTTTGTGAAATGCTAATTAATATGTGTGATGTAACGCCAGTTATTTATGCACAATTTTGTTAAGTATATTTATTATGCTTATATTTGTATACGATATATAAATATAATCGTACTACTAACAAGGCTACTCAATAAAGAAAAATGTGTGCATTAAAAAACTCTTTATTCATGCTACCATTGACATTAAAAAATCTCAATACACAATTATTGTGAAATGCTAATCAATACTGTGATGTATCGCCAGTTTTTAATTACACACACAATTTTGTTAAGTATATTATATATACATATATATATATATATATATATGTTTATATTTGTATATGATACATAAATAGAATCGTACTACTAATGAGTTTACTCAATAAAAAAAGTGTGCATTGAAAAACTTTTCTTTTATACTATCATTGACTTTAGATACTCTAATACATAATTCTTGTAGAATGCTAGTCAATACGTGTGATGCATCGTCAATTTTAATTACGCACACAATT
>JAOTRH010069774.1:0-17970 GCA_034768845.1 Heliamphora exappendiculata | reverse complement strand
ACGAGTATAAGAACGGCACTATCGATTTTGGCTTTGTTCGTTCTGGTGAACAGTTGGCTGACGTGTTCACTAAATCACTGCCCGAGTCCCGGGTTCACTATATTTGTAACAAATTGGGCATGATTGATATCTATGCTCCAACTTGAATGGGGTATTAATATATATTTAGTATTAAGATGTTAAGTAATAATACTATCCTGTGGGGATGCCTACAGTATTTATTGTAGGCTCTCATTTGCTTAATAAATACATAAGTATGCCTCACAATGAGACGCATGTTTTCCCGTATTCGTTCTCTCTTTTCTAACATTGATACCTGCTATAGCCGCTATAGCGGTATGAATGAAACTCGCAGCCACAACGACCGTTACGGTAAGGAATCGGTCCTGTAACGGTGCAAACGGTCCATAACAGGCCGTTACGGACGTTACGCTGTCAAAAACGGGTTGTCGGCTTGTGAATGCTGCTAATGCCTTTTTGGGCCATATCTTGGATTACTTTCACTATTTTCATCTCAAAACAACCAACAAAGAGAACCAACTGAATTAGGCAGGAATTTGCTCAGATCTACTCCATTTCGGCAAGATTTTTCGATTTTCGGAAGTTGCAATCTTCCGACTGTATTTCCAGGCTAAAATGGTTTCTTCATCTTCTCTTCTTCCATTTTATTTTTTATTTTTTCAAGATTCATGTTTGTTTAAATGTTTGACCCACAATTAGCTCAGATCTGCTTCATTGTGGCAGTAATTTTACATTTTTGGAAACTAGTCGGTCCTTCGAAAGTTCACGAAGTCTTCTATTCTTCTGTTCGGCTGTTTCTGTTGCTCTGTGTTCTGGTTTTGCTGGGCAGTGGGCTCTTCTAGTTGGATCTGAAGGTATTAAAGCACAAATTTAAGGGCATTACTGATTTCTTCATCTTCTCCTTCCATTTTCAGCTCGGTCTTGAAAGTGAACTGATTTCTTCATCGCCTCCTCCTTCAATTTTCGGCAAGGTCTTGAAAGGGAAAGGCTAAAATTTTAAATTTTTGTTATTATTTTAAAATATTTGAAAATGATACAAAATCCATTCTTTTGAGTTTTGAAGATGAAACATGAAAGTGATCTGGTCCACTGTGCTAAATTTTGATTTTTTTCATTATTATTTTGAACTTCATTCTTTGGAAATTAAAATTATAGATCTATTGCTTGAATACTTGTTGAAAAAACATATATACATATCAGGGTTCTAAATCGCCATATCGGTATCGGTGATACGGTTATGTATCGGTTGATATCGAACAGTATCGGCCGATATATTGGTAAATATCAGTATCGGAGGCTCAAAATCCCGATAAGTATCGACCGATACGATACATAACGACCGATATTTAAAACCTTGATACATATATATATATATATATATATAATATTTTAAAAAATACTTTTTTAAGAATTAAGATTCATACAAACTAAATTTAAGATATTTAAATATTTAGTATTTGATAACCAGGAGAAAAGTAGGTTTAAAATATAAATTTAACATGCTTTTAAAAAAATGTTTGTTTAAAATCCGTATTACTTATTCCTTACAAAGTAAGTTTAAAATATTTTGAATTAATTTTTGTATTTGTTAAAAATTTAAAGTATTTGAGTTAGTTTATTACTTTATTTATTTGTATACAAATTAAATAGTGGTTTAAATTTTTAATTTATATTAAAATTTATGAAGTAAAACTTGTCAGTGAAACTAAACGCATTTTATTTAATTTTTTCAGTGTTCAAAACTTGAAATTTGAGAATGCCACGACAAAAGTCTAATGATGCCTCACCAAGTGATGATATTGGTTGCCGATCGAAAAAAAAGGTGATAATATTGGTTGCAAGTTTGGTAATCAAATTCAAGGTAGTAGACATCTAAGTATAATGCAAATTTTGCAGACATATAATCAATGGTGGAATTACATAGTTCAAACAATACTCGGCGCACATGGAATGCCAAGTGCATGGGTGCCCAAGTGTTAGTAAAAAAGTAAGGGACGACGTGATAAAGACGCCTTAAAAACAAGAGAGCAGCTAAAGTCGATGAACAAAAAAGAAAAGCAGAGTTAGAAGCTCAATTAAGAGAAGGAGATAATGTTGATGAAGATGATGAACAAATGGCATATGTGGATATTGATGATGATTCTGATGAAGATGTATAGTTCACTATGGCATCGAGCAAATATGCAATCACAACATGAATAGGAGGAGCGGAAAGCATTTAGGCATGCAACTGAGAGAAGTCAAGCTACCCAGTATGGGTCAGATGGTACTAGTTTTGCTACTGGAGATAGTCATACTAAGCCACATGGCAGACTTGGCGGTATTCGTCGAGCCCATTCCGTGAGTGAACCTAGTTTGGTAGCTGAGAGTGGTCATCAATGGATTAATCCTAATGCCCTGATGCCAGATTACGGGCACTGGATCCAGCATTACAACAGTCGAAATGCTCTAAGCAACCAAATATCAATACTAATACAATGAAGTTGAGAGAGAAATTGAGAAGTGTAGTTACTAAGCTTTTTTATATAGCTGCATTCCTTTCCATATAGCTGATTCGCCTTACACACAGCCCATGTTTGATATTGCTGTTGAAGTAGGCAAAGGAGTTAAGGGTCTCACTCCTTACAAGATAGCTGAAGTTTATATGCCTAGAGAACATGATGAACTGAAATAATGGATTAACAACTTTTAAGAGTATTTTGGCAGAGAAGGGTGTGACCATTATGTGCGATGGATGGAGTAGTCTTAAGAGGCAACACATAATTACTTTCTTGGTATACTACAATAGAGGTACAATATTTCATAAATCCAATGATGCCTCTGGTGGTGTTAGGAGGACTGCTGATTATTACTTTAGATTGTTAGATACTGTTGTTAATGAGATTGGTGAGAAATTTATCGTACAAGTGGTGACAGATAATGAAGCAGCTTTGAAAGCCGCTGGAAATATGTTAATAAGAAAAAAAAATAACATTTATAGTGGACAGCTTGTTCAACCCATTGCATCGACCTTATATTAGAGGATATGGCTAAAAAAAAGTGTAGTTAAAGCTATAGAAGATGCTAGAACCATCACCACATTCATTTATAATGCTACGTGGGTGCTGAGTTTGCCACAAATTTTATTACCATTGAGAGCATTGTTAGATATAAACAGCAATTACGGACAATGTTTAGCTGTGATGAGTGGAAGCAGTCAAGATGAGGGCAACCAAAAAGTAGGACTCCGTATGATGTCAGAAAGTTAATTCTTGAAAAAGAAATTTGGCAAAAAGCAACTAAAATTTACAAAGTTCATGAAGCATTGGTAAAAATGTTAAGGTTGGTTGATGGAGATGAGAAACCAACAATGAGATTTATTTATGAAGTAATGGATTGAGCCTAGTTAGCAACTAGAAAGCATTGTCAGTATTATACAGAATATTGAAGGATCATTGATTATCAATGGAGCTTCCAATTACACCATAATTTGCATGTTGTAGGTAAGTTGTAATTATAATAATTTATTTATTTATTTATATATCACATCATAAATTGTACATTTTAATTCAAGTCAAATTGTATGTGAACGTGATAGGTTATTTCTTAAATTCCCAATTCCAATATAGAGTCGCATCATCTAAAGAAACGGAAACGGAAGTTTTACAAGAAGTGAAAAAAATAATATCCAAATTGGAGCCAAACATTGATAATCAAATGAAAGAAATAAATCAAGTATAAATCATAAATTATATTTCTTAAAGTACAAATTTTTTTTAAAAAGATTACATTTATTAATTTTATAATTTCACATATTACAGGTTTTATTGTTTCGAGATAAGGCAAAAAATTTTGGAACTCCTTTAATATAATTAATATATAAACAAATCCAGGTATCTTTTTATAATTATATTAATATATAATGGGGATGTTTAGCCAAGCTACTCATAGTAGCTTTTAGCTTTCTGCTACAAATTTTAGTTATAAGTTATAATCTTTTCTAAACACCCACAACTTCTACTACAAGCAATAACTACTTTTTCTTTTATTTCAACTATAAGTTACAATCTTTACCAAGCACTCAGAACTTCTGCGATAAGTTACAATCTATAAGGTATTAATTTTAGCAATGTCAAATACCACCAATATATTGGATTAGTATTTATTTAATTGTTTTTTTCTAATATATTAGAATCTTGGTGTCTTTCCATTTATGTGTTTATGTATTGTGTTTAGTGTAACTGAATGGTGGATTCTTCATGGAACGTGTGCTCCAGAACTTTAAGAAATAGCAGTTAAGGTTTTAAGTCAGACCACTACATCATCAAACTGTAAATGCAATTGGAGTACTTTTAACCTCATCCACACAAAGACAAAGAATCGATTGAAATATCAGAAGATTCAGAATTTAGTCTTCATCAATTATAACAAGCAGCAAGTTGAGTGCCAATAAGAGAAGAAGCCAAGAAGAGATAGACAACAGCTTTAATCCAATTACCTTGGATTACATATTTGATGAAGATGACCCACCGGATCTATGGTTAGAAGAAAGCAAAGCTCCTATGCTAGATGGTTAAGATAATTCTGATTGACTATACTTGGATGACGATAATGGCGATGGTGGTGATGGTAATGGAAAGAGAGGAGAATCACAAAATCAACCTAGACATACTTTTTAGAGCTCGAGTTCAAATCCTACCCCTTTTGGAAGTAGTGACAGTGGTGATTTAACTCCTCTATCTAATGACGGTGATGGTGATGGACACGGTGATGGTGGACACGACACTAGTGGTGGAAATGGTGATGGTGTAGGGACTAATTGAGGACCTAAAGCCCAAAATGAGTCATTTATGGTAACGTTTAGACTTTTTGATGTTAGAGGAGATTATCACGTTGGAGAACCTGTCACAAATTTACCTCAAAGACCTCCAGTGGATATGATGCATAATTTTTGGAAAATTTAGTCTTCATGACCATTCATATAATTACAGCAGTGATAGCCATAACTACCCGTACCCAGGGCCACCTAACCCACTTCAGCCATATCCTCTATCACATGGCTTTGATCCTTATGGGTATCATCATAGCCGATACATGATGCTTATCGATTATGCTCCCCGGCCTGCTTTTCCATATTCTCCACCAACCCATCAAATTGATCAACGTAGACGGGATGGTGATCTTTATTTACCTATGTATTCCCTAGTAGCTGGGATAATGAAGCAAGTAGATGCAACAATAAAGGTTAAACGGATTCTAAAGATGCTCCACCTCTACGGGCTCCACATCACTCGTTTTGGTGGTGAATGAAAGTTATGGTAATTAATTGCTAATAGGTATGTAATATTTTTTTAATGGAATTTCCACTAGTACATTTACATTTGTTTGATAATTGTTTTGTCAATATATGACATGTCAATATAATAATTACAATTATTTGGGTTATATACAAAGCATCCTTAATACTTATCTTCATAGCTATTAAAAAAATTAAATAACATTTAAATTGAATATTATGAATTTATGAGTTTATGACAATAATGACATAAATTCACCAATTACATTAGAAAAATAATTAAAATTGTCCATTAAAACTAGACTTACTAATATAAAATTTAGGAAATATGTTAAATTATGTCTAAAAAGTAAACAAAATTCATCAAAAATCATTTTAAACTCTAAGAAATATAATTTTAGAAAAAAAACATGCATATCACTTTATTTTAGTTGATTTGTGCAAAAATTAAAAAAAAATCACGGCTCTGGTAACCGCTATCATTACGCTACAACCGTTACGCTCCGAAACCGCGTCACCGTCACCATTACTGTTACAACAACCGCTACCGCTATTTGAAATTATGGTGTCTACTTCTTCAAATCTAAAGCATTTATCCCTTATATAGGCCATTAAATGAATTGAGGTTATTGGAGGTGGGTAGACACAATAAGTGCTACAAAATAGCCGTTGAAAAACCCGTTCAACGTGAATTTTGAATTTAACTCCGAATGTGTCGACCCCCTTGCCTCTGGCGTTGACACCATGTGAGCACTCAGCCATTCTGGAAAATGGCGTCGAGGCGCTTGCCAAAGATGTTGACCCTTTTGCCTCCAAGGTTCTGATTCGGTACTCTCTGTTGAAAAGTGTCGACACATTAGCTTTTCCTAAAAAATCTTAAGGCAACTGTTAAAAGGTGCCGACCCTTGTGAAAAGGGCATTGCAATGTAGCCAAAGCAAACAAAACAAATAAGGCACTAAAAATAGGTGTCAACTCAAAGCTTATATGGTGTCAACACTTTTCTCAAGCTCAATATTTGATTTTTATTCCACCTATTGTCCGCATCATTCTCCCCGACTGAGAAAAGAACTCAACGTCAAATTTCGACGTGAAGTATTGAACACCACCCTGCTAAATAATCAAATATTGTGAATATGTCGGCGGCTTCAGTTTTAGCTTGTGCCAATTAATCTTGGGTGCGAGATTGTTGATGATATCAACAAAACATGATTTAATAATCCAAAAGAAGTCTTCAAAACCAACAAAATTAATAGGTTCCAACTTGCCAAAAGAAGAGGTTGGTGGAAAGTCAAGAGGAGAGAAAAACATGACGAAAAGATCACAGTCAAGAGATGCTTCTATGGATGGAAACAAAGTCGACAAAGGAACATCTTCCTCTAAAATGGCTGGAGGAGGAACAAAAGCATGTAACTCAAGAGTACCAAGAGACACTTCATTGGATGAAACCATTTTCAACATAGAAACTTCAGACTCTTCAGTGGCGGAAGGAGACCAAACAACATTGAACTCTTGAGAAGTATGAAGAGTCAACTTAGCTTGGTCAGGAATTGAACATTATAGCGGAGTTGGCATTGAGGCGTGAGTCTCAAAAGGTAACACTCGATCGATTTTGGGTAGTCCAAGCTGCAACAAATAGTTTTACCACAAAAGATAATGGTGTTAACTTTCCCATTATAAGCGGCACCAAACTCATCCATCCATGGACGACCAAGAAACGCCTGCGTAATATTTGTGGGAATAACATCACACCAAATCTCATCAGAATAATCACCCACTTGAATAGGAAGCAAAAACTTTTGAAAACCTAAAAGATGAGTATTCTCAGTCTAAAGCAGTTGGTTTAGCATTGCGGTAGGAGCTCAAGCTTAAGTTTCATCCTGTTGACACCTCTTTCAGATATCACATTCATTGGGTATCTCTCATCGATAACAACTTTACAAACTTTGTTAGCGCACCAAAGAAAAAGTATGAAAATTATTTATGCGCCTCCACTCCATGTGAGAGGTGCAAGAAAAAGATCTATGTAAGGAAAAAAAATACATTTTATGAGCACAGGGAAAAAATGGGTTATCACACTCTTTGTTTTTTTCGCTCTATTTTTTTTTTTTTAAAATACTATTCAAAACCATGCTTGTGAGAGTTCCTTGGACTGTGCATAGATGGGAGCAACATATTTTTTAGTTTGATGGGAGATGGAAAAAATTGTGTGGTAAAAGAAATAATCTTCAGCTAATGAAAAAGATTTCATGTGGCAAGAGGCAACAGTGAGAAAGTTTAACTGGTTTGACAGAGTGTGGAAGAAACCAATGCCAAGTATAAAGAAGTAGCTGATAAACACAAATGCGCCAAAGTAATTAAAGAAGGAGATTCGGCGATGGTGTTTTTGCGCAATAAGGGGTTTCCAGTAGGAACTTATAATAAGCTAAAGCCTAGAAAGTATGGTCCGTACAAAGTATTGACAAAGATTAGTGACAATGCCTATGTGATTGATTTGCACGAGGACATTAAGATTTCGAAGACCTTCAACATCGCAGACCTATTTTAGTATCACCCGGAGGAGCCGCTCTATCCAAATTTGAACTCGAGGTCGAGTTCTCTCCCAGTCTAAGGGACTAATATAGAGCAAGTGGGCGAGACATTTCTAAAGCAATTAAGCTAGCAAAAGTCAGAAAAAATTGAGAAATTGATTAGGATTTGTTTTTAGAATTTTTTAATTATTTTCTTTCTAGAATTTTCCATTTTAGTGTCGCCTATTTTGGCACGTTAATCTTTTCCTAATTATGCTGCTAATTTTTAGTTTCATTCATTTTTAGTCTTGGTGGGCAAGAATAGCCTAAATTGCTAGTTTCTTATTAGGGTTTATTATCCTACCATAATTATAAGCTTTCTACTAATATAAATAAGGGTGTAAGCCTAAGGGTTCATCATTCTATTCATTAATAATATTAAAAGTTTCTCTCTCATCCTTTAGGATTCAACGCTCTTGCTCGTGGATTCGAGTATTTATCTTGTTTGCTAGAACGTTATCTAGTCTTTGTGATATTTCACTGCATCATTTATACTCATTTCTTTTGGTTAAGATTTTAATCCTTGTACTATATTGCCTCCTCTCAAATGAAATTGTCACAACTCCGTGGACATAACCTAGTTTTGGGTGAATCACGAAAATCGTATCTTCTGTGTGTATTTGTATTATTCTTTTTCGTTGTTGTTTATCAATTCTAACAAAACATGTCTAAGTGTCAAATTGATCGGATTCCAATATGAAGAATACTATAACACAACAAGATATTCATATTCCTTAATGCATTTTTTTATTTTCTACGGTAAATGGTGCTTATAAGGTTCTATAGAACATTTTATACATAATATGAAAGTTTACGCATAATTTTATCTTAAACTTGAATTATGCTTCCCAGACGAATGTATAACTAAAAATGTCGGACACATATCCATACTCTTACTTTATACATTTAAAAGAGTTTATGTAACATACTATGGAAAAAAAACTCTGCATTATCTTCCCCCACAACCAAAGAGAGAGAGAGAAAGAGAAAGAGAGAGAGACAGATGAAATATGTACATAAATAAATGCAACACAAGAAGAGAGAAAAAGAATAAGCTATAGCATCTCTAACATGAATCCAAGTGCCACACAAGGAACCAACTCAAAAAATTAACAAGCACTGGCTGGTGGTTTAGAAACCAAAACCTGCATGGATGACATTCCTAGATCCATTAAGATCCCATCAACTCCACGGTTAAATAGTTTCTCATCAACCTCATGCAACACATATTTGATATCTTTGTAATTCTTCAAAAGGGTGTGTGCTTCCAATTCAGAAGTCAAACAAGAAGAATTGCCACGCAATATTGTACTGAGCTGAGCTTGAGCCTTCTCAAGTGCAACAGGATCAATATCCAGCCCAATATATAGCTGCAATTCTGGATGGGCCCGAATTATCTGTTATTTAAAGCAAGACATCCAAATTTAGATTCACTACCAAGAAAAAAGTACATCTATAAGACCCATTCGTAAGGGAGTTCAATTTTGGAAGATACAAAGAAACTGCATGAGAGAGAGAGAGAGAAATAATGGAAGAAAACGAAGAAAATATATGGAAGCGAACCACAAGCATAAGGATAATTGGCCGTATTCTATTTCAGCCAATGCATACATCACATATTCACAATTTATGCAACTATGCAGTATGGGGAACAAGTACACGAAGCTTTGAATGTCAACACTGAATCAATTAAGAAATTATTGGAGTGATGAATTAGATGGTACTAACAAAATGATTACAAACCATCCAGTTGGGTATTACAAGTATCTGTTGACCAAAATATGATTACAATTTTGGGAAAGAAGAATCATTGGCGAGAATTTACACTTTCTTATATTTCACACCCTATGTTACATGCACTTGGGAACGGATCTCAAGTACAGTTATGTGTCTAAGAATCGAAGTCATCTAATTCTCATGTCAATGATACTGGGACAGAGCAAAATATTTATATTTCTTAATATTTTATTTTTAATTTTTAGGGTAAATGGCATTTACAAGACTTAAATGGAACATTTTATACATAATATAAGAGTTTATGCATAATTTTATAGTACACTAGAATTACAAAATATGCTTCCTAGATGAATGTCCAACTACATATGTCGAACACATATTCCGTACCTTAATCTAAGTGTCGAGTGTCCGACACGAGTACTTCATACATTTAAAAGAGTCCATGTAATATAGTTCACACCTTC
The DNA here is from genome assembly GCA_034768845.1 of Heliamphora exappendiculata. NCBI lineage: Eukaryota > Viridiplantae > Streptophyta > Magnoliopsida > Ericales > Sarraceniaceae > Heliamphora > Heliamphora exappendiculata. Next base: position 7,905 of record JAOTRH010069774.1, on the reverse strand, counting down.
AAAAGATTGGAAAAAAACAAATATATTATCCAATAAATTGCTTTATAAGAAAAATAATATATTACCAAAACGTAACTCTATATTAAGGTTTGGAAGTTCCCAGGAGATGTAGGCGTGTCTTGGTTAATAAAACACTTTGATTAAATTAGTAACTAAGAAATTGTTGAATTGGTGGAGAAAAATAATTTTAATACCCATACATAACCATAAAGGATATATCCAAAATCCTACAAATTATAAGGGAATTAACTTTTTTAGTCATATTATGAAATTATGCAAGACAGTGATCAAGCATAGACTAAGACTTCAAAAATAATATATGATAATTAGTTCAGATTCATGCTTGGGAGGTTCACGATGGAAGCCATTCATAGCCAAGACTAATGAAAAGGTATACCAAAAAGAAGAAGAATAACAAAGATCTCCGTATACTTTTTCTAGTCGTCGAAAAAGCCCAAGGGGCATGTACAAAATTAATATGTGGACTATCGAAAAGAAACACGTCATGAATAAACATATTGAAATGATACAGGACATGTACGATAGAGTTAATGACCGTCTTGAGAACAACCATACGACCTAATTGCTGTGGGTTTCCATCAAAGATGTACATTGATCCATACCTTTTCGCATAGACAAATTGATTAGACATATCCAAGAAGAGGTACCATAGTGTATGTTATTTGTTAATTTTATTGTTTTAATGAATAAAACACAAGTACAACAAATACTAATTTGAAAGTTTGGAGAGAAGCTCTAAAATCAAAAAGGGATGAAAATAAGACTTAAATTGAGTAAATGGAATGCAACTTTAACCAAAATATAAATGAAGGGGTAGTCAGTGTTAAAGGCTAGGAAATACTAAAAAAAGTACAACCTCGATACCTAGGCTTGATTATAATGAGGGATAGAATGGTGTTAATGATACTCACAGAACAAAGACAGGATGGATTAATTGGCAGAATGCTTCAGGCATGTTGTCTGATCAATGTACACCCATGAGATTAAAGGAAAAATTCTATAGGACAATGATAAGACCTACTGCCCTAAATGATGTTGAGCTATAAAGAAATATGAAAGCAAAATAAATCCAGGCGGATGAGAATACTAGGATGAATGTGTGGAAAAACTACGAAATGGGCTTAGAAATGAACAAAATTTGTGAAAAGGGTTTCAAGTAATTATCTCTGGGTCTTAGTTATGAATGAATTGACTAAACATATTCAGGATGAGGTCCCATAGTGTATGTTTTTTGCTGATGATATTGTCTCAGTGAACGAGACTAAGAATGAGGTCAATGCTAAACTAGAAATGTGGAGAGAAGCATTGAAGTCAAAAGGGTTTCGAATAAGTAGCAATGAAACTGAATATATAAAATATAATTTTCGTAGTAATAGAAGTATTAATGGTGAAAAAGTAAAGATTCAAAAGATACCTAAGAATGAATATTTTTGTTATCTAAATTCGATTATTAACAAAGATAGAGAGGTTCCAAATGATGTAACCTATAAAATCAAAGTTAACTGCTCAAGTGGAGGAGTGCTTTTAGAGTTTTATGTGATCGACGGAAACCTACAAGATTAAAAGAAAAATTTTATAGGACAGCTATTAGACCAGCGATTTTATATAAGACAGAATATTGGGCTGTCAAAAAAGATCACGCAAATAAGATAAGTGTTGCGAAAATGAGAATGTTAAGGTGGGTGTACGGTAAGACTAGAAAAAATAAAATTATGAATGAAAATATTCGTGAAATGGTAAAGGTTATACCAATTGAGAACAAGTTAGAAAAAATAAATTAAAATGATTTGAACACATATAACGTAGACTGGTTGATGCAGTAGTAAGAAAAAGCGACAAGATCATGAGTAATGAAAACACTAGGAGGAGGAGTAAACCTAAATTGACATGGAATGCGGTATTAAGAAAAGATATGAACCAATTAAAACTAACTGAAGCTATGGCTCTTAACAGAGTAAAATGGCGTAAAAGAATTCATATAGCCAACCCCTATTGATTGGGATAAAAGTTTAGTTTGGTTTGGTTTGGTTTATCTATTCTTGTAACCTTCTTTCTGGGCTTTTTCCTATTGTCGTACACATATTGTATCATCTTCGTATCTCGTAGAGTATATGTGCTTCATAGCCAGCAGGCAACTTATTTATGCACAAAGTATTCATCGATTCAATTCAAAAAGAAAAAAGAAAAAAAGAAAGCATTTTCATCCATTGTCGAAATTTTTTATAGGGTTGTGTGACTTGTGTCATTCAATCTAAAACCTAGGTTTTCCCTCTCATCCAACCTAGTTTATAATATTCCACTTTTGCTTCATGAACTCTTAGGAATAAATAATCCACTCTTTAAAACACAACCAGTCTCGATAAAATAAAACTCTACCATACAAATTCCCAATTACTCGTTCTCTAGTCCCGTGAACTTATTTATGAAATTCCAGCAACTCATCATCCACAAGTTGAAGTTGTTGTTCAACTACTTTATATCAAATGTGTCCAATGCCTTAATGACATCCTTCCACCATCCTAACCCTTGAAGCCAGAAGTTGTCGATAACATTAACCCATTATTCTAGCTTCCTGTTCTAAATCATGATAATTTTAGTTCTGTTAATTCTTTGTGGAAGATAACCAATGTTTTTAAAACTAAAACAAAGACAACACAAATGTAGCCAATAGCGTTATCCAGTGCCTTAATGACTTCCTTCCACCTTCATAACCCTTGAAGCTGGAAGCTGTTGATAACATTAACTCATTATTCTAGCTTCCTAAATCATGATATAAGTTCTGTTGATTCTTAGTGCAACAAATGTAGCCAATAGCCTTAAGAGTGAAACCAAAATCCCAGCCCACTCTGTAAAGCAGCTGACACCTTGCTATAGGTGAGCTTACTGACAAGTCACACATAACGAGAGCCATTCAGCTGAAGTGTGATTGGCTACTTAGCCACCAGAACTCAAAAAGAGAAAAGGCATGTCCATGCGGAAAGAAGTGAGAATAATTTCAATCAAAGAGAAAAAGCGAAGTAAACATCAAAAAGCGCAAGGTTAACAAAAAATCGGCATAAGTGAATTGCCAAAATACCAAAGCAAATTGAGTAACTAATCCATGACTGCAGTGAACATAAATTCCAAATCCAGATCCACAATGTGGTAATTTTCAGTTGACTTTGGCGATTCTGCAGTGAACCAAAGTGAAAGAAAGTTTGTTTCAACTTTGAACAGAACCAAAGTTCACATCATGATAGATGACAGAACTAGTGGGTGTAGTTAGTAGCATAAACATGAAACTACAGTCTCCTTTAACCACAGAAGGTTACTAACCTGCTTTTTTATGCAACTTACTGACCACTCACGCAGAAGGTCAACCATTCAGCTGAGGCATAAATGGCTAATTGGCCACCAAAACCAACTTAAAACTTGTCCGCCAGAAGAAAACGCAAAAATGAAGTGAGGAATAGGCTAGAGTAGCAAAGCAAGAGACTTTCTCAAGTAACTAAATAAGCATTAGAAAATAAAAGTGACTCTAACAACATTGTATATTCATCTGAAACTAATAATATATAAAGTAGATATAACTCGAGCAAAATATCTCTTTTTGACAACTAGTATTGATGGTCTAACTCCTTTTCTCCGGGAAACCTGTCTCATGGTGAGTTTTTAAAATTTTCATTAGCACCACATCAGTAACATTAGTGAATCATCAAACTTGTCATAATTTACTGTCAGTGTATAATTGGGGCAATAGCAACTGTCTTAATATAGATTATCAATTGAGAAAATTGCCTCAGAAAGAGAAGGGTTCAATCTGTAGTTCCAAAATTCAAACTTTAACATGGTGTTCCTTCTCACAACAAAGTAAGTTCTCTCAACTTTAGTGACCATTCATCACAACCTAGTTCGACCACAAAGATCCAAACTTTGCTTCTCTGTAGAAATAAGCAACCACAGAAACTAAGAATGCTTCGGTTCATAAGAAACCAAAAAACCTTTTTCACAAATGTTACAAATGGAATGTAGCTGAGATCCCAAATCATGCATGAGTACACTCAAATTCCAAACAATCTTAGATTGATCAACGAACAGTGAATTAATAAGGACAACAAACCCAACACGAAGGGATAGGCTAAGAATTACTGACAGCAGAGGAGTGTCCGGCAGCACCGAGGGTACAGTCGACGAAGGACCGGAGCGGGAGGGAAGCGAAGACGTCCAAGATTTCGCCGAGCATCACCGGGATATGGGTTGCACTGTCTCCGTACCGCAGAGCGGCCTCCTCATCAAACTCTTTACCTGACCGCGTCCGCCTCTTCACCACCGCCTCAGCTGCTGCTGCTGCCGCCGCCGCCAACGCCTTCGCATTCTTCTTTATATTGCAATTGCGACTGCTGCTAGAAGAAGTAGTAGTGCCGATAACAGTTGAGAAATTGGCAGCAACGAGAACAGATTGGGGATGCGTGAAGTTGGAAGGTGGTTTCGGCGATGCGAGAGTTAGAGGGGAGCGCAAGACAAGCATCCTCGCCACGGCAGCTGCCATGACCGCCGACGGCATATCCATCCACTATCTATATTCTATATATATTTACTAGTAAATTAGTCGCGTCTAAAATTTTTTTTTTAATATAATTGAATTTTTAAATTGATTTTAAATAATAATTTAAAATGCATAAATTTTCAAAAATAAAAAATAAAAGTAATAATGTATAAAATTATATGAAAAATACTTTTAAACACAAATAATTCACTTGTTGACATATACATTAAGTTGTCATTATTTTTTGTCTAAATATAAATTCATATGTTAAGTAATCTTTCTTATATGATTTCAATAATATAAATGGAGTTAAGAAATAATTTTAAATTATAAATAATATTAAATTAATTTAATTATATTAATATTTATGTCGACAAATAGATACTTTCAAAATATAAAGAATATACATATAAACAAAATTTTAGCTTTTTATTTTACTAATTTTTATCAATTAAGTATAATTTAAAACATTGTCTTTATATTTTCAAAAGTAAATTTATTTTATATCAAAAAATGATTTGACCATTTATTAAAAATGAGTGTATTTTTGGTATAAAAAAAATTTGTAAGAATAAAAATTTTAAAAATAGTTTCACTATTATGAAAAAGTTAAATAAAGAAATGTAAGAGGAAATAAAATTTTTGACAACTAATCTTGATCGTTAAATTTTTTAGTCAAATATACATCAACCCTAAAGAGAAGAAATAACATATTTTTTTAGAATAAATTTTGACCATAAATTTGTACTAAAATGTATCTTAACCACTAGATAAAATATCGCACCCCAAACTTCAAGTCACGTGAAACACCTACAAGTAAGCAATCTAAGAATACACTCTCAATATAAAACATACGTGTATTGTATATAATCGCCAAACGGCACACATTACACGGCTCCAACGCCGAAAAACATGTTACAACATATATGTAATAGAAAAACAAAAAGGAAAACCATTGCTCTTCTACCTCTCCAACACCTTCAGATCAACCTGCGTGACCGGTATCTGGAGAAAAACAAATCCCACGTCGTGAGCCAAAACTCAGCAGAAACTAGATAGGCATGCAGTATAAGCTAAGCATGCTAGAAAAACGAGGTGCAATTTTAGACTCTCTTCTAAACTTTTAAAACAATTTTCACATGCAAACGAGAAAGCGATGATACAAACCATCTTTTGGCTCACACATAGGAGCCTTGAAAACAGTTGAAAAAGAGTTTTTAGATCGCGGTTCACACGACTCTTAAAAATAATTTGAAAACTGATCTATCCGTCCCACAATGCAGTTCATACAGTCCATGTATTTTCTCGAACTTTCACTGAAGGACCACAACCCTCAATTATGCAACGCACACAATACCGCAACCCGTGTAACACACACATCTTCACGAACTTTCACCATAGGACCATTATCCGCCCTCATCACATATCTTCACGAATTTTTATCGTAGGATCATTATCTGCCCTAACTAACCTCGTTGACCAGAGCCAACAAATATCTTCACGGACTTTCATCGTGGGACCATTATCCGCCCTCATATGCATCTTTACGAACTTTTACCGAGAGACCACTAGCCACCCCACATGTGCATCTTTACGGACTTTCACCGAGGGACTAATATCCACCCCACATATGCAATATGGGTACAAATCTGCGTATCAACAAACATCCCTACACATGCCTAAACCACGAGATAAAATCGCATCAAAACATGCATACTAAACTATGGTTTAAATGCATAAAGCCATGTACTATCACTACGCAACACAAACCATATCACAGGTTACACGCGCGACTCACACAACACCTACAACTCATGCAACATGCATCCGTTCCTCAAATACCACATAACCATACCTATAAAATATCTAAGTTTAAAGCATGCAACCACGGTACACGTAGCGATACCAAAACATATAATCCACTTACATAATCCATGCATAATAAACCACAGTTATAATTGTATAAAACCAGCTATAAGCGCACACAGTCAGATAACCTCAAATGGTAACATCACCCGCCACAAAACCCGACATCCACTCAAATGGACAACGGCAATCCACACAACCAAGCCTAACTGGAAGGCTACACCAAACCCCTCAAACGACGAGGTCACTAACACCACATTTTCTCCAAAGGTGCCATGGGCCCTAACACACCTCACAACCAACGATGCGCAAGCACCACGCACATAATTGTGCCCCAATCACCCGCATCTAACCATGCATGCCATCCCCTAGGACGACACCTACACAACACCCAGGATCACAACACGATACCCGAAGCCACAACTCGACCAATCGAACCCCCAAAGGCATCCAACAGTATTTCAATTGACTAACCCCATAATCAATTAACCAAATACCATTGAAAACTAATTAGAAACCAAGAAACCAACCACCAAAACCCCCAACACACAGCCCAGAACTTCAGTCGATTGGACCCAACCCCCAGTCGACTGAAAAACACACTGAAAAAGCCCTAAAACGCCAAACGCACAGTTCATTCAATTGACCCTTTGAGTTTAGTCGACTGAACCTATGAGTCCAGTCGACTGACCGAGCTTAGAAACTGTTTTTAAGCTACGGGTTTCAATCTCTAAACCCCGATTCGAAGCCTCTAAACTCCCATCCGACACCCTTGGACATCCACACGCCTAGCCTAACACTAAGACCACGAAAGAAACTCCTGACACCCGATTCCATCCACTGAAATCGCCAAAATATTGTTTTTAGCCCAAAACCCCAACATGAAACAAACTCAAATCGACAACAATCTAAACGTTAAAAATACGCACGATTACACGTAACACCCTTATACCGTAGTAAGGTCTAGAATCCTACCTTGATGAGTTAAAAACTCATGCCCTGAACCACGTGCAAAATCGAGTTTCACCGAAATAAAATTCTGTCTTGATTAACGCGTAGCCCACCGTGCCAAAAGCAAGAATCCACTGTTGGATCGTTGAAAACCGAGCCTCAGGCCCCCGAGAACTTAGAGAGAAGGTAGAGAGAAAAAAAACTTATTAGGGATGTTTTGAAAATATATTTTGAAAATATCTAATTCTAGATATTTATAAGCCTTTAAAATTTTTTTTTTTGAAATTTTTTGAAATTCACGTCGTAACACCTCACGGCCCCAAAAAATATACCCGTGTTCATATTTAACCCCGATCATGTATCAAAAATATATAAAAATATGCTTTCACATAAACACGAAACACGTGTCGAAAAACACCGAAAAAGAAAATAGGTCAGAGTCTCACATAAAATTCTACATAGGATATTTTACAAAACCTCAACTATTATATATATATATATATATATATATATATATATATACAGTAGCGAATTACCCGTAT
>JAOTRH010069763.1:0-17970 GCA_034768845.1 Heliamphora exappendiculata | reverse complement strand
AAAACTTTTGGCCCCCCCCCCCCCCCCCCCACGTCATTGCCATTGAGTAAAATGGTTGAGGCATGTAGCCAAGGTGAGCGTTTACCTTTCGCAACAAGGCTAGGATAGATTAAGTGAGCAATGCCATCTAGTCTACTCTATAATTTCTGGCGTGGAATTCATGATACTGTTCTGGAAGTACTTGGGGATTGGGCATCTGCATTACATTCATTTGCATCACACACTCGTTCTTTTGTTCTTATATATGTTCATCTTGTTGAAAATGATAAATAGCCTATAACTTCGCATTTGGTGCTATACGATATGTATTGTCGAACATCTTGTCGCAAGTTTGTTTGACGGTTTAGGAAATTTGCTTTTGGGCTCCGACTTATGGCATTTATGCCACAGGTGATGAAGAGGGATTCTTTGAAGAAGGTGGATTCATTGAAGGGGAAGAATTTGCAAAAGAGAGAGAGCAACAAAAGCAGGTCGACCCCAACAACGCAGTTTAAAGACGTAGAACGTCTCTTTTTGATCTTTTGTTCAAGTTTTCCACGAACATAATGTAACTTTTGTTAAGTTTTCTAGATGACTGTAATTATTAAGTATTTCAAACAAATTCTGAACCGTTAATGATGTAGTAATTATCTTATGTATTTATGAATGTTCGGCTAGAATATGTCCTTTATTTATAGTTACATATGTCTCGACATGCTTGGGAAATGGGGTGTCACAGTTGGTATCATAGCCTAGGTTTAGTGAACGTTCAGGCCTTGGGAAATGGGAGATCACGAGTTCTGTAGCGTAGAAAACTCTATAGAGTGTCTATACTATTAAGTTATCACGTATAATTTTAACAACTTAAAAAATCCTTATCTTGAGGTTTTCTATATTTTTCTTTCTTAGAATGGCATCTGACGCAAAATCAGTCGGAGAATCGTGGGCAGTATCAGAACCAGAGGACTCAGATCTGAAGGAAGAACCTGTTGAAGAGCAAGACCCAATAAACGTGTTTTCGTTAGCATGGATGTTTTTGGATGAGTGTCCAGCCCAGAGGGAAGAAGAGGTCGAGGAAATAAGAGTAAACGAAGAACCTAATGTAGTAGGGGACGAGATGGATTTCGGAGCAGACGATGTGAAGGAACTTAAGGATGACGACGAGAACGAGGAGCGAGCCATCACATTCTTTTATAACCCACTAGAGGCGCCGCCACCAGAGCTAGATGATGATGAAGCAACGGACGCGGTAATTTACTGGAGCCGCTAGGACTACCGCAAGGACTATCGTATTGGAGAACGAGTGCATGCGAGAGTGTTTCTCGAAAGAACGTGGAAGTGGAAAAAGCCAGAATCTTTTTCGAGGTACATGGGTCCGCTAAGGGTGTTGGAAATATGCGATGAAACCACCTACCGTCTGAAGGTACTACCAGGATTCAAAAGGCTATTAGGGGATAGGATGGATGCAAAGTGGATGCAGACGCAGAAACCAAGAGATAGGAGAGTAATCATCAACCCACACAACTCGGCAATCGACTTTAACAGTTCGAAAACATACCTGGAAATACTAATTGCCATAATCAATAGAGCTCATAGAGGGCCAGTGAATATTTGGTACGTGGAGGTCCAGTGGCGCTACTACGGCATTTATGAAGCGACTTGGGAATGCGAGACAACTGTTCGCCACTTTTATCCGCGCTTATTTGTTTAGGTTTTAGTACGTTAGGCGTTGTGCTTTTTTCTCTTGTTTAAAGGTTGTGTGTGTGCTATGTGAACTTTGTTCCAGTTACGGGGACGAATGAAATGCAAGTATTCCTTGTTAAATTCTGTATAAATTATCTCAAAATCATAAGTTATCTCATAATCTCAAACTAAAATCTACAATATCCAATATATATATATATATATATATATATATATATATATGTGTGTGTGTGTGTGTGTGTGTGTGTGTGTGTGTGAAGACAATTAAGTAGGAAAACGATCCCCCTAATCTCGACACTCTCTTAGATAGTTAATAGATGATCAAACCTCCGATAAGTTGACCAACCTCTAGATGATAGGGCATTAGGAGTAGCCTAAGTTATGAGGAAAATACCATTAAAATCCCGTAACATCACCCTTACGAGTTTACTTTCCCAAACCCTTGTATCAACTTCTATTCCGATTAAAATTCTTTGATTTTCTTTCCTTCTATTAGCATCGGTCCCCAACAATGCTACCCAGTATCATTCGAAGATGATTCTCCTCCACTCAAGTCTTGTTAGTAACCTTATCGGAAAATTTCTAATAGAAAATACTATTGTCCTTGAAGCTTTCCTTGGCTAAGTCATGCCTTCACCTTTGATTTCCCTTCAATGCATGGCAACATCCTTGGACTAGCTATCTATTCGTAGAACTCAACGTCGTTCGATATTGCCAAGATCCTTCACCACCATTCATTCTTGACTGCAATACTATGTCCAACTGAAGCAATTTTGTGATCTATTTAAATCCCAACATGGGGAGTTGACTTGGATGCTTGAATTGAAATACGTTAGGCCGGCGTAATTTCATGGCAAATATCCATTTTAGCTACCCGTTTCTTAAACATACCTTTTGTCAAAGTCTTATACTGCACAAATTAGTCCCGAGAACATCCTCCTTGTAATATTCATTAATTGCTGATTTCTTATCTCTAGTGCATCTAAGCTCCAATCGATCTCTTGACCCGAGCCAATGATGATTGTTTTAGCTATGACACCTTGCACAAATTCAACCTATCCCTAAACCATTTGAGTTCACCCTAAGGTATTCTAACCCCGGCTACATATTGTGCTTGTACCATTCGAATTCCTCATCGAAATGTTTACCTATTCGCTACCTTACGATCACGTTCATTAAGACCAGTAAAGTTGAACTGACCATCCTTACTAAACCCTACGTATGTTTTTGCCCGTTAGCCATCAAAACCTTGCCCCTTGGTCTGTGAGTAACAATGAATCATCCGGGTTTCGAGTTAGTAGGCTTCGACGCTTCTCAAAGGACTAGGGTAATGTACGAGAACCTCTTAACACCTCTTCGAATCATAGGGCAATCTTTCCTCAATATTACGACTTAGAGTATCGTCAACGTCTGCTTTTAATGAAGTTTTGAGGACCGAGACCCTTGACTGTAGGAATAACTAAGTAAAGGGATTATTCAACTAACTACACATGTTCAAAGGACCCGACAAGTAGAACAACATTCTACAGTTAGGAACAATAGCTTCACGCTAAGGGACTCATGACATCATTGTGTGACAAAATTTAAACTTTCCTAGACTAGTTCATAGCAAACCCACACATCCAACGAACTGGAAAGCGAAAGATTCGTGCCGACGGTAGGGAAGCGAGAAACAAGAGGCAACCTCAAGCTTAGGAAAATCTTAGTATACAAATAAAGAAAGAATATCTGTACGTATTAATATTCACGCCAACCTTTCTCACCAAAATGATAGTATCCGAATCTAGCCATCCCCACTTTCAATGGAGAATTTCTGACAACGTTATGGGCATCAAAAACCCGATTAAGAATTAACCCCCAAACTAAAATAGAACACATGACTCGATAATTGCCTTGGCCGTATCTTTATCACATTCATTTTACAATAGAATGACCTACTACCGAAGAGAAACGATCCAGTCAATGGAAGAGGCATCCAAACCTTACGTACCAATATATGAAGGAATAACGGCAAAGGCTAAGAGAAATGGTACGACACTTGGAAAGACTAAAATAGGAACGAGAGCATGTGACTACGGGCTTCATTGCCAGGATCGTTACAGGAGCACAACAACATTTGAGTTACTGTGAGTCGCCTCAAGAAACGACAACATTTAGGTTATGATGGGTTCCTTCACCAAGATCACTCGTTTTCTATTGGTTAAACCTCATGACACATCAGTAGCTACAAGCAAAGAGTATGTCCGAGAGATTTTATACCAACTTAAGTTCTCTACCATACCTAAACAAGACCCGCATCTCGCCTGGATAGTCTAAACACCCGGTTCTGAACCATCAAAAGTATGTTAAAGGTATGAATAAGGGAAATTAAAGGAAGCTCTTATCTTCGGTCCAAACCTGTTTACAGCAACAAGCTCCCAACTAGCTTTTACAACCATAAGAAGTTTTGTGTGAACAACACTGCGAGATTATCAGCATACAGAATAGAAGTAGAAAGGAATTGATTGGTTGGAATAAATCCCTGCTAGAATCGGAATACAATAACAGAAATTTATATATAACCTAGGATAGTAGCCTTGCGTTAACAATCTATGGTAAAGAACTATAGGATCTTACTGGATAAGACTTTTATGCTAGTAAACAGATTGAGTGTCATGCTTTCACCTCATAAAGTAGAACCAACTTTAATGAACAGTTTAGTGACCCCTTTTTCTTTTCTCTTTCTTAGAAATGGCAGAACATACGCAAAATCATGGGTGTTTATTGAAAGTAGGCAAAACTGAAAAGGAAGTGGAAGCGCCGAGCCTAGCACGAATTTTGCAAGATTTAACAGCCAACTTGGATCGATCGCAAGGGAGGGTACCCTAGGAAGGATCATGGTACTTATCTGACCTAAGGGTACAGAATATCCCAGCACTTGAGAGGAAGATTCTTTCGTAAACAACTGAGGTTTGGATCAATGCCACAAAGCAACAACAACCAACTGTAAGAACTTGTTATAAGTGCAACCAGCCAGAACATAAAATGATGCATTGCCCGATGAGGATTGGAGAAGGCAATCAAGGAGGACTACTACGAAATAACAAGAAAATTACACGCTCGAAACCTTATCCTCAAGATGATCAACTGGAACAACTAGGAAAAGGGGAACCAAAATTAAAAATCTGTTATCAATGCCATAGGCTTGGACATAAAAGATCGGAGTGCCCACTACGATAAAAACTAAACTACAACCACCGTCAACCAAAATAGAGTTGCGGAGATCAAACAAATTTGTTACAACAAGGAACAAGTGGTGTGAAAAAGGAGGTGCAACCCGACCAACCAGAGAGCGAAGAGGGGAGTGTCCGCCGTTCAAAAGAGACAAACTCAACGATCTTCTTTAATTGTAATATGTTTGGACATAAAAAGTTTGAATGCCCGCTACTAAGGGGAAGAAACTATAATATTCGTAAAAAGGGAACGAGCAATTCGGGAAGGATGATACAGCTTGACCAACAACGGAACCAATGGACAAGAAGCTCACCTTCGCAAAAGAAAAATGAGTGTTCATTAATGATCGAAGGTACGCCCGAATTAGCAAACTCTAAGATATACGTTAGATAAACTTGTTGCATTATTCTGAGAAAAGATACGGTTGAAGGACGAAGGCTTTTAGGTCAGCCCTAGTCAGACAACTCCCGCGCCATGGATATTCGACATGACCTTTAAGGATCGCGTAGTTATCGGTCTAAGATGTTAGAAAGACAAAACAACAATAGCTCAAAGTGATAAATGTATCAACTGGACCTTGTCCACACCCTCAATAACGAACAACTCAAGTAAACAAGAACACAACTCCAAAGAAAAGAAATAAAAGTAATCAGCCACAACCTTTCGTATGAAATTTCGAGGACGAAATTTATTTAAGGGGGTAGATTGTAACACCCCAGTCCAGCCCCTAGTAGTAACCACCTAGATTATAACAACCTGGCTCAAACCCTAGTATTAGCAACGGATAGATAATGAGAACCTAGGTCATTACATAAATAAGAAAAATCCTAATTAGCCCGAAAACTCAAAGTAACACGAAACCCTAATTTTGACCCAAAAACCTTAAAAGAGACCAAATACTCAGAGGTAAAACCCTAACATTTAGAAAAGTCTCAGAATAGCTTAAATTAAGTAAATAATATAAAATATTAAATTAAAAATAAAAAATTCTCATAATTAAGGTAAAATGACCATTTTACCCCTAATACAGTAAAAAATTTTAAAAATTCAAAATTTGACACATGAACACTCAAAATTAGATATTTATATACAATTAACTAATAAAATATAAAATAACAACAAAAATAACCAAAATACCCTTGCATGGCCGGCCTCCTAAGAATTTGTGTCCAAAAAGTAACTTTTTATCTTTTTAAGCTTAAAAATGAGAAAAGATGTTTAAATTAAGTATTATTTTGACCCAATATTTTTTATACATGTAATATATAAAATAATATAATAATATAGCTCAACAAAAATAAACAAATAATTATTTAAAATCTCTACACAATAAATAAGTCAAAAAATTAATTCTAGTTAAACTAGCTTAATTTAGCATAAATGCCTACACTTATTTGTTTAATTGCTATCAAAATTTTGATAAATCATGGAAAGACTAAGTTAATTATAAATACATTAATATAATAGATTTTAGTAGGTTTAGGTACATAAAATTAATATTTTATAAAATTAAATACATAAAAATGCACCAAAATACCATTTAAAACCCTAATTAATTACCAAAATAGCTTTTTATCTTCCTAAACACTGCATAGCCGAACCACACTGCCCCAGAATCTAATTTTTGTAAGTCTTGAATAAATACCACCTCCTATGCAACCAATGAAAATTTAAGAAAATTCAAAGTTTAAATAAACACCATGATTACACCAATTTATATTTTTTTCTATAAAAACAAGGCCTAAGCCCCTCCATTTTCCTGCATATGGTTCGTATGAGAGTGAGGGAGAGAGGCTCCAAAAGTTCTCTAAGTGTCCTAGGAGAAGAAGAAGGAGAGAAGAAGAAAGAAGGAATGAAGGAAGAAGGAGGAATCAAGGAGATGTCATTAGAGCTAAGTCCATATCTCCTTCACCCATTTGAGCTTCAAAGAAGGTAAGTAACTCCCTTAAACCTTATGATATTCTCCCCCGAGATATCCCTCAATCCATCTCTATAAAAAACCCTAACAAAATAAAATAAAGAATGAATCAAAAAGGCGTCGTAGAAGTGATTTAGGGACTGTTTATGTATGAGTAAGCTTTGTATGTATTTGCATGTGTGTATCTTTGAGTTTTATGGCCTAAACATGTTCTGGAGTTTTAGTTTATGTGAGCTTGTAATATGCATGCAAAGAAAATATGTCACAAATGTCCACAACATAAGCAAGGCAATCGAAACCCTAAGCAGACTGATTTTCTGGACTTACTCACTTTCTGCTACCTACTTTAAATAATCATAACTAAATGTAGAAAAATGGTCTTAAAGTGATTTTTATCTCCAGATCTATATGTTTGAGTTATCGTTCCTAAAAAATTAGTTTAAAGTGATTTCGTTGGGTGAAACTCCAGATATCTCATTTTTTCCAAAGAGTGTTAGATCTTGACCACTCGAAGTTGAAGACCTAAAAACCATAAGCTTTAATAAGAATCGAGCTTAAGTCAAAGCATAAAACTTGTAGAGGATACATTTATCTTTCTGTCCACCAAAAATGAGCCAAAAATATGAAGTATTGGGGAGTCCAAATACTTCCAAAAATCTCTATTAAGGTTCAATGACTGACAGACCTCTCTGTCACACCTTTTTGTGAGACTTAAAACTTAATTTTTTTGAAACCAAATACAAAAGTGGTAAACATGAACTTTTTAGAAAACATATTAAACTATTTACTGAGAAAAAATCATACCAAAATACCCTCGGATGATACCCAAAGGTTTTAAACAGTCTCTGTTAAAAATACACTCTGCAGACCCTTTTTAGGCTGATTGAACCCTCTTTATAAATTGGCCAAAATCTCAAACTTTTTACCAATAGCATGCCTTTTCTCAAAACATGAAACTTGTAGTGGACCTCTTAAAATAAAGACCCACCAAAAATCAGAGGCAGACCCCTTGATTTGATGTCCCAAAACAGTAGCCAACAGAGGCTGAATTCCTATGTATTTCCCTGTAAACTGCTGAAGCGTTTTTACTAAAATAAAATTAATGACCTTTTTATTTGAAGAACTAACTTTGATAATAAATATGAAAGTTATAGAAAATATTTTTATCAAAAATTTTAGAAACTAAATCTATGTCTAAGTGCTTCGAAACGCTGTCATAACCTTAAAACTAGCAATTAAAACTTGAACCTAAAATTGGCTAAGTGTTTGAATGGTGTGTTGCTTATGAGACTTGAGTGTGTAAACCTTATATGAACTTTGTAAGTAATTAGTATATGAAAATAATACTTTTAACAAGATGAACTCATGGCAATGGTTTGAGTATATGTTGCTTAAATTGTGGTTATGCTTCACACGCTTGTACTAAATGCTTTAGCAAGTTATACCATATGCCATGTCATATTTATATACCATGACACGACTAATTGTACACGAGAGGCATACTACACGTCATGGGCATCTCTCCATTCATCTTAGGTTATTGGAGTTCCCTTCGTATCTTTCAATTGGGTTGGGTGACATGGAAATCAATTATTTAGTGGTTATGGATCTAGGGCCTCCCTGGTTGCCAGATGTGATATTAAATTGGAGGTTTTATTCTAAAAGGAGGATTTAGGCACCATGGGATCGTCACTAGCTTTATTTAGACTTTGGGTTGAACGCTTAACGAGCATCCTAGTACTTAATGTGGCATCGACTGGTCCGAATAAGGATGGATAAAAGTGGTTCCCCCCCCCCCCCCCACGCCGTTGCCATTGAGTAAAACGGTTGAGGCAGCCAAGGTGATCATTTACCTTTCGCAACGAGGCTAGGATAGGTTAAGTGAGCAAAACCATCAAGTCTACTCTGTAATTTTTGGCATGAAATTCATGATACTGTTCTGGATGTACTTGGAGATTGGACATCTGCATTGCATTCATTGCATCACACACTCATTCTTTTGTTCTTATATATGTTCATCTTGTTGATAATGATAAATAGCCTGTAACTTCACATTGGGTGCTATACGATATGTATTGTGGAATATCTTGTTGCGAGTTTGTTAGAAGGTTTAGGAAATTTGCTTATGGGCTTCAGCACATGGAATTTATGCCATAGGTGACGAAGAGGGACCATTTGAGGAAGATGGGTTCATTGAAGGGGAAGAATTTGCAGAAGAGGGAGAGCAGCAGGAGCAGGTTGACCCCAACGACTCAGTTTGAAGATGTAGGACGTCTTTTTTTGATCTTTTGTTCAAGTTTTCCATGGACATGATGTAATTTTTGTTAAGTTTTCTGGATGACTGTAGTTATTAAGTATTTCGAAAAAATTCTGATCCGTTAATGTTGTAGTAATTATCTTATGTATCTATGAATGTTCGGCTAGAATATGTCCTTTATTTATAATTACATATGTCCCGACATGCCCGGGAAAAGGGGTGTCACAACCCTCTTCCCATAGCTCTTAGGTATTCGAACCCAGAGCTCTGATACCAAGTTGTCATGCCCCAAAATTCAGGGTCACGTGAAAATCCCATCGAACCACCATTTATTAAAAAAGAAAGGTTTTCACTTATCGAACAAGCAACCAAAAATACAGCTTTTGGAATTAAAAAGAGCACCCAAGGTTCAACTCTCAGAACAACATACATACTTCTCCACACATGCATAACATATCGCCTCAAGGCTCACAAAACACACCTTCAGAAATGGGCAACATGTGTAGGAATACTTGATTCCATAACAAAAAGGAAAAACTATACAAAATCTTTCGCCACTATGAGCACCTCTAGATTAACTCATCGTGATCATCAACACCTGAAAAAGATTTTAACAAATCCCACTACGTATGTCGAAGCCCAATAGAAACAGACTATGAAGTAGTAAATCAGGATATGCAATCACATAGCATAAAGTTCAACTCAATCACATGAGCCTCAAAATGGTTTTATTTCATAAAATCAAAGTTTTTCATTAGACTTACACGAGTCTTAAAATGGTTTTCTATTCTCAAAACCCAGCACTTCGAACAATGCAAATGACCTTGAACAGTTAAAGAAAAATTCTAACAAAATGTTAATTTTCACTCGGATCACACAACTGAGAAAAATGTAACAATTATAGACTCCAGCCTATTACCCTAGTCATGAATCATTTAAGACCTGCTAGGTAATGACAAGTTCTATACGGAGTCACAACAACAAAACCACTTTATTTACGAGCTAAACCCGAGAGAACGAAGCACCCACCCCTTTATTTACGGGCTAAACCCGAGGGAACGGAACACCCAATTCACACATTGTCATGGCACATCTAATGAATCATTTAAAAACCAACGCGCAGCTCGATTACGAAAACCTTTAAAACTATACATCAACCATGTATAAAAGATCCAATGGCCCTCCGCCATGGCATTCACCAATCATGGAGATCAAACAACATTTTCAAATGTTTCTACCGTTTTATCCAAACATTTCAAAATCTGAAACTTTACACCAAGGGTTAGCTCCAAACCTTCAAAAATACGATTTTCAAGATTTTTATAAATTCATCGTTTTCAAAACCACCTTTTTAAAAATCAAGAACATCCACAAGCCCATATCATGTAATAAATTAAGAAAAAAGCGCAAAACATGCTTTTTTCTGAACAAACAAGGTTTAAACATAAAATGACATATAAAATATTTTCAACTGGTAGAAAAGCATATAATCATACGTAGCACCCTTTAAAGACAACATAGTCTACGATTCTACCTCGGTGAGTGAAAAACTCAATGTCTCGAGAATCGAACTTCGTTGAAACGAGATCCCGTATGGGTGAAAGCGAAGCCCTCGGCGTGGATAGCAGGGATCCACTAACTGATCATAAAAAACCAAGCCCGGGCCTCCTAAAAGTCTAGAAAGAAGGTGGAGAAAAGAGAAACTTACATAAGAAGCTAGGTTTTAAAAATATCTAACATAAAGTTGATATTTATAAACTCAGCCCCGTATAGGGACTCAGTCGACTAAACTACCAAGTTAGTCGACTGAAAAGTTATTGGAAACCCAAATATTTTCCACCGTCACAGTTCAGTCGACTAAATCTCCAACCCAATCGACTGAACCCCATTCCAGAACATCCAGTCGACTAGATTCACCCCCTCAGTCGACTGAATGGCTATTACCAACACACGGCCAGTACTCCAGGTTCAAGAAAACCTCAAAACCAACCGAGAACTTTAAAGGGCAACAACCTAACATACAGTTAATGATAAAAACACACATAACATGTTGTTCAACTATAATGGGGAAAAACTAACACGTCGAATATATATATATAACGAAAAAGAAATGAAATTGGGTCTCACACAACAAGTATGTTAGGCCCCAAAGTTTAACAGCCGACGGTTTTGATTCCCAACTCACCTTTTTATGAAAGAGTAAGTTCTAATCACTTGAAATTTCATTTAAATAACTCCAAAAGAATAGAATTTTGTTAACAGCAAACCAACAACACTGAATCAGTCAAAGATTCACATCCAAAAACCTCTCTTAGAAGGTCGTATATCATCCACATTCATCCAAACATAAAGATTATGGTCTTATAGCTTTACTACCCAAGAATTCATAATATCAACATCCCAAAATTTATATACACGATCCAAATAATTTACAAAATATACAAAGATGAGTTCTTCTCAATATAACCAAAATGAACTCAAAACATGCTTGATTCTTCTAAGTCACTATTTCATCGCCGGTACTTAACAATTTTTTATTTAAACAACATGAGCTTATAGGCTCAATAGAAAACCAATACCAACTAAGAATAAAGTGAAATATGCATAAGCAATTTTATATGAAAACACTCAACCATTCATGCAAACTAATCCTTGTCAAATGTTTTTTTTTTATAAAAAAAAAATCCCCATCCAATTCAACCATTCAAACTCCATTAAACACATAATTCTCACACCAT
This sequence comes from Heliamphora exappendiculata, assembly GCA_034768845.1. Taxonomy (NCBI): domain Eukaryota; kingdom Viridiplantae; phylum Streptophyta; class Magnoliopsida; order Ericales; family Sarraceniaceae; genus Heliamphora; species Heliamphora exappendiculata. The sequence continues at coordinate 6,161 of JAOTRH010069763.1, read as the reverse complement.
TGCACACATTTACGGTTAAATCGAATAGAAGGGCACCCCAGCACACATTTATGGCTAAACCAAAGGGAAGGGCACCTTGGCCACATTTACAGGTATTAACCTAATGGGAAGGGCACCCATCATGTGCAAGTTTTCGATCTATCACCGAGGAGCTAATTAAGCCCAAACTAAACACATCTCAATTCAACCTAACCATCTCCATAACATTGGTACCTCAATTGAAATATTAGATTTTCACCACAATAATCAATGTATATAATTATATGATATCATAAATTGAATTCATCACATTTCCATATCTCAAAGTCGATTTACCAAAGTTCTATAATCCAAAATAACATTCATATTCAAATACACTTTTCCTCACATGTGCAAAGAAGATAACTTCATGGAATTAAAATCAACTTTTTCGTATTCTCATGGTTCTAAATAAATTTCAACACTAGACTTTGAATGCAACTCATGTTCATATAAATCAATTCTAAACATTTACAAGAAGAGAATTTTTATAATTTTTATCCAAAACTAGGGTTTCACTCTCTTCAAGCAAGTTTCATGAAAGCTAACAAAAATAATACACTTATTCACATATTTATAAGAAGGATTCAAAGTTCGGTTGGAATTCTACCTCTTGAAGACAAAGGCCCTAAAACCCGTGGAAAACCAAACTTCACCGAAACAATATTCCACTCGGTTAGATTTGAAACTCTCGTCGCGTAGAACAAAATATCCTTCTTGAGGGTTGATCGATTCCAAGCCAAAAGCCTCTGAAATTGAGGAAAAAGGAGGAAGCTTCTAGTTGGTCTTTAATGGCAAGAGAACAAAGAAGGCGGAAAAGGAGAAAGAAATACAAGTGAGAGGAAAAACAACTCGGGGTTTCTAAGTAGACTTGGTGGTGGGGCTCACTAAAATTTTTATATATATATATATATATATATATATATATATATATATAATGTCTCCACACATACATATATATACACAACCCCCATACATACCATGCTAATTAATCTCCCATATTTATTTTAATTTAATTAAAATTAATTTCTCAAATTCTAAAAGTTTGAATTAACTCCCGAACAATTTTTTCGGGCCTACTCACAACAAACACAACCATATACCACATGCGTCGACAAAGCCACATATATATTTTTTAATTGATTAAGATAATTAAAACAAACCCGATCTCTACGACCTTCCTCCTTAGGGAATTTCGTTCTCAAAATTCGGTACACGTTAAGAAGAAAATATGTCACGCCCCAAACTTCGGGACACGCGAAAGCCCAAGAGCAACCACCAAACCACCCGAACAAAAAGGGATGAAAACCATAAAGCCCAAACAAGGCTAAAACTTTTGTAAAAACGTATTACCGAGGGTTTATTTGATTTAAAAGAGTAGCTAAAGAGACTACGGTGACGACCCCACAAGTCAAGCCTTTAAAAACAAAATACAAGTTTTCGATAAGAAAATCGTTTCTTTTTAAAAGAAGTTTAGACCGTTCTAAAACCTCCTTCGAAGCACAAGAGTTTGAATAAAACCTAAACCATTTAAAAACCCATTTTGTTTGCAAGCCGTTGCACCAACCAACGAAAAACGTAGTAATAAAACTACGAAAAACAACAACCAATCCATGGTTCTCTCGAAAGCATAAAATATGCATACATCAGCCCACGGCCAAAAGAAAAGCATATGCATTACAACATGATATAACCCAACATGAAATATATACATAAAGGTATAAACTATCTAACAAATACCAAACAATAGGGTCTCGTAAACAGCCACCTCCGGGCACCTCAAGGTCACACTACAAGACCGTGTCCACCTAAAAAAGGTTTTACAACAAAATCTCACACCGTGAGCCAAAATCCAATAGAAATATACTATAAAGTTGTAAAGTAGGTTATGCAATCATAAGCATACAGACTCAACCACATGAGCCGAAAAAGTTTTTCCACCCTAAAAATTATAAGTTTTTCATCAGGCCAACACGAGCCTCAAAACGGTTTTACTTCAAAAAAATCCCATGTTTCCACCCTTAAAACCATGCATATCTACCATGCAGATAACATGCCATAGTTAAAGGAAAACAATAATCAAAAACATGGTTTTTCACCCGGATCACACAATCGGGAACAAAACGTTATTTTTCCACTCGAAATATATAACCAAGGAAAATAAAACGATAAGAAGTAATAAAACAGTATTCTCCACTCGGGTCACACAGCCGAGTAAAAAAAGATAAAATAAAATTCTATGTACCGACTCTACCACACACAGGGACAAAAATAACAACTATAGACTCCTACCCATTACCCTAGTCCTAAACCACTTAAGGCCTGCTAAGTAATAACAAGTTCTATACAGAGTCACAACAATGACGCCATTCACGGAGGCAACTGACTTTTTACGAATTTTCGCAACCGATGGACGAAGCATCCAATACCACGTTTATGGGGATTAACTCAAGGGACCGTAGTGAACCCACTCTGCGCACATTTTTGGACTTCTACCAAGGAGCAATAGAAGCCCAACTCATCATACCCACTGTCATGGTACATTTATAGAAATCATTTAAAACCCAACCGTAGCTTAACTACGAAAAATTTGTAAAATAGTTATACATCAACATTTATAAAAAGAGATCCAATCCATCAACATGGAGATCTACTGGCATGTAAAAACATAATTGCAACAAATGTTTTAAAAATTGAGACTCAACCTCGAGGGTTATCTCCAAACCTCCCAAAACACGTTTTTTACAATTCTCACAAAATACCTCGTTTTCAAACTTTCTTTTGAAAACTACGGATATCAACACATCTAAATCATGTATAAAACCAAGAAAGGCGTAAAAACACACTTTTTATCAAAAAATCAAGGTTTAGACATGAAAATCACATTTAATGCATTTTTTACTCGGTAAAAATACATATAATTACATATAACACCTTTTAACAACAATAGAGTCTAGAATCCTACCTCGGTGAGTCAAAAGCTCGATGTCTCAAAAACTGAACCTCGACAAAACCAAATTCTGTCTGAATATATGCGAAGCCCCCCGGCACCAATAGCAAGGATTCGCTGTCAGTTTGCTAAAAATCGAGTCCCGGGTCCATCAGAATCTAGAGAGAAGGCAGAGGTTTTAGGAGAGAGAAACCAGATCTAGAAATTAAAATATCCCCAAATATCTCACACGCCTGATATTCATGGACCAAGGCAAATCCACGGTTTAGTCGACTGGACCCCCAATTCAGTCAACTGGATGAGGTTACTGGAAACCAAAAATAAGCCTTACCGACATAGTCAGTCGACTGACCTCCGAGTTCTGTCGAGCGAAGCAGTCTAATCAACTTGACTGCTGAAGAGAAGGGGTCCTTTGCAAGAAACAGGTTTTTCAGCCCAAACACTAGCCAAACAAGCCTTAACGGGACTCGAACACGCGCTAAGGGTGTACTGAAAACATTACCGAGGTCATGAGATGACTCAAACACTTAATTATTCCAAAATGAATCAGGTCAGGGTCTCACAGCTCTCCATCTTAAAAGAATTTCGTCCCTAAAATTTAACACCGAAACTCAAGCAATCACTGTCCCGCAACTATCAACAATCTCTGATACAAACCTAATAACACCGCTTAACAGCACAAGTGCCCCAGCAACTGAAATCCCAAACCTGTCGTCACACGAGGTAACCATGACTTGAAGATTCAATCTCCACATAAACTGTCCACAAGTGCAAGCACCACTAACACTACTGTCATCAATGAAACATCCATGAACACCGGATCAAGATCCAACTCATACCGTCAAGCCTCGAAACATAGCTCTCGCCGAACACTAACCATCCCAGCGACAAACGCATCACACAAGACCAATCTACCGTGGCATTTGATCTCAAACACTCTCTACGCCCGAACATAGAGACTACCACCCCTTCGTTCTTATTGCCACAAACTGGCTCAATCACACCTTACAATGCACACCAAGGCTATCCCTACAAGTCCAGACACAAGATGCCGGACCTTGACATCGATCACAAGAAGTTACATACTACACGCACAAACTTTACTTAAGTTCTGACGCTCACCAAACGCCCACTGACTTTGATACCACATCATCGCCCTGCAGATGCTAACAATATCATCACGAAGCTGACACAATGCCCATCCATGAGCCACAACACAAACACCTGACTCCAGAGAGAAGCTCACTTACTCACCTAGAATACCAAATAACATGTCTCATCACAACCATCATCTCACCCCAGAGAAACACTAGGTGATACACCATTGCCCCAGATAAGGCTCTACCTAACCAAAAATCAATTCGGCATCACAGCCACAAAGTTACCTGATCCAAATAAGTCACTTAACTAAACACATCACGCAGACAGAACATCTCATAGGTATCTAAAATCTATACAAACCCAACCAACAATCGCATTGGTCCGAACAGGTCACGCCAGCCAAGGCTCCTCAAACATCGAATCCATCCTGACTCGTACCTTACCAAACTCTCGGGATCACCTTCCATACAAACAATAGTTATGACAAAGCACAACACTTACCACAGTCGATAACCATTTCTTGACTCTAAGAACTCTGAACAGCTCAAAACTCCAAACAAGACTCGAATCTAGAGTCACAAAAGTCTATCAAAAACTCACCATGTAAATATCACAGCCGCACTATTCTGACAAAATTTCTTCTCTACCATGAGCTAGAAGGATAACCATACACACAACCCAAAACAAGCCACACACAACGGTTAAGGATTTTCTGCTGATCTCTGAACAAAGAACTTTGTGTATCAACACCAAATTTCTTGCCAAAAGAATAAGCACAAGCATTTCTCGACCTCACAGGGAACACAACCCAACTGGTTCAACCCTCTTACAAAACGAGCCACACTGACTAGGTTACCACAACTTATCATGTCTACCACACTGATACGTACTCCTTTATGATTTTCCATTGTGGGATAATACTAACCCCATTATGCGATTCTTTTCGGTCCCCAACCGCGCGAGTAACCGGATCCCAGGTCATACACACAGATACTCAATATCCTAGAAGGCACATATCTATGCACCACGCATCGAAACCGCAAAGAAGAAGAAGCAAGCCTACAATTACTCGATCACGACGGTATAAGTCCCCAAGTCACAACTCCAAGGGTCACAACACATATACCAAATCCACAGAGATTTTTGGTCTTAGTACACACCACAACCCTGAATCGATAAAAAAACCCGGCATCTTCGTCCAGAGAGAATGAAAGGGTCAACAAGGAACCATGACCTAATCTCAGTGTACTCCAAGTACTCATCAACACTTGGCCCCCAAAGGTGGAACACAAACAACCTCCAGGCATATCACACTCAGGATACGCTGTCTCAGCACTAACCAACCACCTGCACTCAGCACGGTTCCCAAACATGAACTCCTGATCACTAGGGTAACAACTAGACCACAACTTGAATTCTCGTAGGAATTTCACAGAACTACTACTCATAGCAGGTTAGAATTATAACTTAAGTCCTTACTCATTTCAACACCGTTGCAACCCATGCTCTTCCCAGCATATCTGCAACTCATACTCTGTTGGAGGCAAAACTGCCAAGATCATTATTTTTGCAAACGATTTTTGATAAAAAAAATTAACAGGATGGGCAAACGCCGAAACGGAATCCAGATAAAACTTTTGATGAAGAACGATCAAAATGAAACCCGTGCAACCAAAGTTAATTTAGATGAATACCTTTTGTCGATTTATTCTTCAACTACGATTTGATTCCAAGTTGAAGCTCCAGTCAGATCTTTTACTGTATTCCCTTATGCGATCCTCGAACGTAGTGTCGGCTACGGACTATCGAGAACCCGTACCACAGAACCCAGATATATTTAGTCTTGAGAGACAAAATATAATATATCAATGATATGATATCAAACTGGTTCAGTCTACCCGTATATATATAGGGCTATAGCAGGGACCTGTGGAGTAATTATGAGTAAGACTTCAGTAGAACACAGATACCTACTAGCGATTTCTGCAATTATGGAAAGATGCAGCGATTTCTGTAATTTTTATAAAACATTGAATTACAGTTCACACCACTAAAGAACTATAATTGCACTCTGACCCATAATCTCAAGACC
>JAOTRH010069752.1:0-17972 GCA_034768845.1 Heliamphora exappendiculata | reverse complement strand
CGGCGCGATTAGCTCAGCGGGAGAGCGCTTCCCTGACACGGAAGAGGTCACTGGTTCAATCCCAGTATCGCGCACCAGCGTTACCGCAGTTCAGAGGTGCTTTTTGAGCCTCAGCGCAGGGCACGTGCCAGATACGTGCCAAACGGAGTCGGTACCCCGGGATCGCGATCGCGATTCGAGAGGGTTAGCCATGACCACCACACCAGTCAACCCGTACCCCGACGTCGTACCGCCCGCTGGCGCGAAGGCGGACGCCTGGGAGGGCGACACCCGAACCATCTATGGGCCGGAGAGGGGACTCGGCGATTACGACGCCCGGATCTACACCGCGGCGGCCCAGTTCTGCGATGGCCGGGTCGACGTCGAGGGTGTCTCGGAGGCCCCCAACGTCTACGTCGTGTCCGGTGCAGCGAGGGGCATGTCGAGCGTCCAGGCTCGTCGACTGGCCGCGTTGATCCTCGAGGCCGCCGACGAGATCGACGGGTGGATCGCAGCCAGCGAGGCGACGCGATGACCGCGACAGACGACCGGTTTCTCGAGGCTTGCCTCCGCGTCGAGATCACAGAGCTCATGGGCGACGTCAGGCTCGTCGACATGACGCCAGAGGAGGCGGTAGCACTCATCGCGGTGCTGAGCGGGGCGCAGAAACGCATGCGCCGAGAGTCGGCATCGAACCAGCCGAGCTGGTGGAGCCGATTGCGCGGAACCGAGTAGCCTCGCCCGCGTCCTACCTAGTATTCGGCCCGTCACCACTCTCCGGTGGCGGGCCGATTCGATGTTCAGCACAACCAATCCAAGAAGAGTCCGACGATACCGAGCACGCTGCCGAAGGCGGTGACGACGATGCCGACCAGCGCCCAACCGAGGTCACTCAAGGCCTCGGAACGCTCGTTTCGCTCGCGCACAGCCAGTTCGTGCTGTACTCGGGCGCTTACATCTGCCTCGGTCACGGCAGACCGGTTTGCTGCCTCGGTTCGCACAGTGTGAACGTCCGAACGCACCGACTGAATTTCTCTGTGGACGCTCGCCACTGCCGCAATCAACTGGTCGCGGGTGATTGGCGCGTCACCAGGTTGTTGACCTTCGATCCCTGTGACGCTCGCCGTTACGGAGCCGGTGCCGCCCATCATTGCCGTAAAGACAACTTCCGCCGTGCCGACGACCGAAGCCCTTTCCTCGTCAGTTCGCCGTGCCAATAACCGTCGCCAGCCGGACAGTAGTCCGGCGCCAGTCACGATGGCGCCAATAAACGCGAGGAGCGCGCCGGCCACCTGCAGAAGCATGCTGATATCTCCAACGTCCACAATCATTCATTCTGCCGTCGGCACCCGCCGCTACTGTCAGCGCATGCTGACCAAGCGCGTCGTCAAGGTGCAGCTGACCTACATCACCGAGACCGAAGCCGAGCACCTCACCTCGTACGTCGGCACCCCGCTGTGGCGCGTCGAGTGGGTCGAGACGACGACGAACGGCAAGACCTGCACCATGAGCACTCGCACTACACCGAGGCGTCCGCACGCCAGCACGTGAAGGGCCTACTGGGACAGGTCGACCCGGCGCTCGGGAACGTCTACGTCGAGCGGCTGTCCAAGGTGAGGGGCGAGCCACGTCCAAAGGGTGTCGACGGCCGTGGACACCCTTTGCCCTCAGTGCAACTTGGGGTGTGGGACCCGTGTCGGTGCCCGCCGCTACCGTCGCAGCCCATGAGCAACGCAGCGGTCTGGGCGGTGTCCGCAGCCAACACGTTTCGCGAGGTCACCCGAAGCACCGAGAATGAGACCACACGCGCGCTTGCAGAAGGGCTGACGTACCTCGCTGAGGCCATCAGGGCTCTGAATTGAATCGGCTCCGCCTCTGCAGGTCTTGAATGAAGATCAGACGGTCGCAAATTGCGAGTGTCTCGGATCCCATCCAGGCGGACTAACCGCGGAACTTGATCGTAGAAACGCTCACCGGAACATCAGCCGGAGCGAAGTGGAGCTCCCGAAGTAACTGCTCCACACCCGATCTACGGCGCTCGGTATCTGGTCCCGGACCGACCATCACTTCCCGAATCAGCGCGTGGTCGTAGTGGGCGCCGTGTCGCAGGTAGTTCGCGGTGATGTAGGGAGTGACCCCCATCGCACCCGCACGGAATTCCAGCTCTAGGGGGGTTTTAGCTCGTCGGAAAATCGCTCGAACTTCGCGCTCGTCGCGGTAGGCCTTCTGCTTCGCTGTTGCTAGTGCCAGTTCGCACAGGTAGCGGCGGGGCGTGTTCGGCAAAAGAGGGGCAACTATGTCTCGTCCAATCTGCGCGAAATGTGCCCGGGTCGCCGTCTTGCCGTATTTGACGTCGAATAGCCGTGGCGTCAAGGCCAGGTCCTTCTCCCATTGCTCTGCCGGGGCCTCGGTGACCGGTGCGAGCATCTTCGTCAACTCATGCTGATCAAACCCCAACGCGTAGCCGCGGCCACCTGAGTAATTGCGCCACTGAGTGAGAGAGTCACGCTTGCGGCTGAAGCAAGCTACGTATGTTGCGCCTTCGTGCTGACTGAGTGCGTCGTGCGGCAAGTTGTCGGCTTGGCGCAGCCGGCGGATGAGGGCGTCGATCTCGCTTCGCGACTCGTCATCCACATGCTGTGGGTCGCTGTTGCCGAACTCCTCTTCGATTGCGGCTGCCAGCATCTTTCGGCCGAAGCGGAGCTCGAGTGGGTCATTGAGGTACTCAGCGTCGGTGAACCGCATCGAAAAGCACCCTGGCAGTAGCGAGCTACGCCATCTCACTTGTTCTGCCCACGCCTTCGACTGGCGAGTTTGAAGGATGCCGAGTACTCCGCCGGCATCCGTGTAGTGCCAAAGCAGATCACTTGTCGGCGGTAGCAGCACAGTCGTCACACTAGGCACAGATGGTCGGGGGCGTGCACGCCTTCGCGGACCTGGTAGATGCGGGGCATAGCCCCGAATCGTCAGGGCCTCAGACGGTGGCTGCGCATCTGCTGCGCGCGTCACGCTCGGCAGATATTCAAGTATCAACGCTGGCTACGAACGAAGCGGCAACGTCGGTGGCGCTCCAGAGGAGATTGAGCGACTGATGCGTACGGTGCAAGAGATGGCGATTCTTCGACCACCTGGCCTGCAATTCCTCAGCGCGGTGAAACACATCAAGGGCAAGATTCCGCCACTGACCGCGGGCTTCGCCGCAGCAGCTCGACGGTCCCGTGGACCCGTTAAAGTGTCCGCGCTCAAGTGATGAACACGGCTGCTCCACCAGAGAACCCAGCGCAGATTCTCAAACTTACTATTTTGCGCCGTCAGGTTTCGTATCCACGACGATCACGTTCGCCTCTGTCGAGGGCACGCTCGCTGGATCACTATTTTGACCCTCTCCAATTTGTGCCTCCACCGCAGCAAGGTCAGTTCTCAACTGCGCTATCACACCAGCTAATTTGTTATGAGCCTCTTCGCTGGCTGTTTGCGCCGCTGCGAACGCTGCGTCGCTTGATCTCAACTGCTCCTTCACATCAGAGCCAACTATCGAAAATGCACCCGTGACCACGCTGGCCGCAAAAGCCGCGATTGAGAATCCCACTACATTCGACTCTTGGCCTGCAAGGATCTGCGCCGATTTAAAACCAAAAGTTAGTACGAACGATAGGTAGACTAGGACCGACGTTAATCGGGTCCAGAATGAGTCCTTTGACCCATTGAAGCTGGAAATGAACTCTTCCGCGCCGCTGCCTGCGATAAGTGCGAACGCAATCAATATCAGATCGGAGGCATGAAATATATCGGAACGTGGCCCACCATTCCACCATCGAATCAAATACACGAACGCGAAAGGAATGAAAGATGCGATGACCGCAAAAACTAACCACGCTATCAGCTTTATCCGACAACGCCGAAGTGCTTCGCGATACATAGCCCACCCCTCGAAAATCGCTTGACTTGCACGCACCCAGCGCGTGGTTTTTCCGAAACTATGCCTTCCGACAAGGCCGGATGGCGTCGACATCTCGACAATTCCCAGCCTATACACAGATTTCGGCTTGGTCATCGAATGTTCTGCGATCCGCGGCACCAATCCGCTCAAAATTCAGATCCCGAAATGGTCGACAAGATCCTCTAGGCGACAAAAGATTTCGGTGTCGAACTCTCGATCAAGATGCGCCCGTTTCGTCGTGACGTCCCATGCTTTCCTGTCGGTGACAACGATGTCGGCGTATGGGATGGCGGCGGAGAGCGCGAGTATGTCGCGCAAATCGTTGATGTTCCAGTCGCGTTCGATGTCTCGCAGGTAGTGGTACTGGATCATGGTGGCGACGCGCCTCGATGGCAGCGACATCAGGAAGCCTGTCATCTGTTCGCGATGTCGCAGGAACGGCGGCCTGGAGTTGGCATAGCCGGCGTTGATACGAGCGCGAACGAAATTCTCCTCTATGTCGACGAGAAGCTGGCGGGCGCAGATCGCGTCGAGCGGGCGGTGGCCGATGTCTGGATCGGTACGAAGAGTGTTAAGCATGACGTTGAACCCATGTAACTCGCTATCGGCGATTCGACGGCCTGCATATGCGTCGTAGTTCGGTAATTGCCTCCGGATCTCCTGCGCGGGCCCCTCAAGTACCAGGTATTCGACCATCTCGTTGATCTGCTGCTGTTCGCCTGATTCGCCAAACGCGAAGCGGACGCCACGACCAAACTTCGGCACCTTGACCGGAAACGCAGGGCGCCCACACCTCGTGTTGAACGCGCTGGCCAGTTCCTCATCGACGATCTTGTGGAGTGGCGCCATAGTGACGAACCGCGACAGCGCCGCCATGACGGCGGCGGCCTCTTGCCGCTGTACGTCGCGGGGATTCTCGGTCAACTCCATGTAGTGAACGGCTGACAGCGGAAAAAGCAGGCGTCCCGACTCCACTTCCACCGCCAGCTTGGCGAGGATTTCGGGGTGGCTTACCTGCCGTGGATGACCCGCATTTGCCTCACCGAGCGCATACCACAGACCTAAATCGAGGTAGACAGCTGGCACGCCTGCTGCGGGCATTCGGAAATAGTACGCAAGGTCCACGCACAAGCCCGACAGGGTTAGCGGCCGTTGTATCCCGCGTAGGACCGGAATGCCAGGTCTTGGGCTAGTTGGTCCCCGGACTGCCCGTTCTGGTTGATCAGGGTGCCGATGCTCACTCCGGCTTGCGTGCCGATGTGGTTGTGGACGTCCCCGCCGCCTTGAGCGACCCCCGAGTTCGGCCCGGTGTCGAGTGGTTTAGCGGTGTTGCCTGCGGTGTTCGGCGCCGACGGGTGAGCACCAGCGATACCGCCGGCGAGCTTGGCGAGGATGCCGCCGTCCATGATGCCGCCCTTCTGCGAGGCACCCGGGATCAGGCTCGACATGGCCCCCTGTACACCGATGCCGACCAACTGGCCCACGTAGCCGACGGTGCGGTTCGCCACCGCCGTGAGCGGATCACCACCACCACCGGACGGGGAACCACCGCCGCCGCCAGTCGCGCCACCACCACCGGGTGCGCCCGCAGCTGCCGCAGAAGATGCCGACGCACCCGCGCTGAGAGGTGCCCCAGCCGCGGCACCAACACCCGGGCCTGGGGTGTCGGGCACGACACCACCCAACGCCATGCCGGCGCCAGCTGCAGCAGCCGCCTCGGCAGCCATGATCGCCGCCGTTTCCGCCATACCGATCAAACCGCCGCCGATACCGAACCCCGACCCAGTCCCCTGCCCCACCCTCGGGCCAGGCGGTGGTGGGGTTACCGACGACGAATCGGCACCCTTCCGAGACCCCGGTGTCGGCGCCTCCGGTGCCGCACGGTTCGACATCCCCGGGGTTGGCTTGGCCGGATCATGGCCGCTGTTCATCGCCTGCAGCTGCGCCATGTTCTTCTGCGCAACGTCCTTCTTCACCACGAACTCACCCGGGGTGAGCATCGTGGGCACCGTGTCACTCGACGGAATGCCCGGCATCGGATGCGGAGAACCACCACTAGCGAACGTTTGCGGTCCCTGCGGGCCAGGATTGAATAGCTGTCCGAGGATGCCGGGAAGGGCGCCGGGCTTGGACGCAGCCGCCCCGTTTGGTGTCGTCATTGGCAGGCCGTTGGGGCCGTACGGCGTGCCGTCCTTTCCGTAATACGAGACTCCACCGCTGCCGGGAATTGTCAGCGCCGGAGAGCCTCCATTGCCTGGGTCGGGAACTGGTCCCGAACCCGTGCCCGCGACGATGCCGCGCCCTTGGGTCGCCTGGAACGCGTCGGCCTGCGAGACGGAATACGTCTTTCCGCCCGCGGTATCAGACACGTTGATAGAACCATCGGGGTTGACACCCGTGACGGCGATGAAGTGCCCCGGCGCGAAGGTGTGCCCAGCCAGCGAGCTACCGGGGGCCACGTTCAGGATTGAACCGGTGCCGTTGATGATCGACGCCTGGATCGCCCGGAACATCGCCTGCTGGCTCCCACCGGAACCCTGCAACGCCGTGAACTTGCCCTGCGGGTCAAGCTTGTTCAGACCCGCCGCCTGCGAGTCGATGCTGCCACCGGGGGCAATGACGCCCTCGAGCTGGTCTTCGCTCATGTTGACGCCGGCGTGAGACAGGATGATCCGCGCTGAGGCGTCGATGCAGTCGTTGGCGTACTTCTGCGCCGCAACGGGAATGGTCGTCAGGTTCAGACCGCCAGCGCCCCCGGGTGGCGTTGTGGGCATTGCCGTTTGATCACCGGTGGGCTTGAACCAGTCGGGGTGCGCCGCCGACGTCGCGGGCCACGCGCCGCTGCCCTGCATGGACATCAGCTTGTCGGCGGCCTGCTTCTGCTGCTCCGGTGTCGCCTGATCGGCGCGATCCGGTGCACCGGCAGGCTTCGCCGCATCCCAACTGCTCTGGGAGAACTGCAGACCGCCATAGAAGCCATTACCGGTGTTGTCTGCCCAGTTACCACTCGATTCGGCCCCGGCGACCTTGTCCCAATCGGCGAGGTGGCTACCCGATTGCGGTGCCTGCCCCGTCGCGCCCTGCCGAAAGAATCGACTAATGACACCCGATAAGCCGCTACCCGCACCGCTGCCGTCGGTGCTGCTGACGTCCGACACGTACAGGGGGGTCGACGGGTCCAAACCACGCTTCTCGGCCTGCAACTTCCCATACGGGTTACCCAGCGCCTCATTCGTCACGAACGCCGCCGCGAGGCTCGCCAACTCAGGGATAAGCCCTTGGCTGTTCTTCGTGGCCTCAGTGAACGGATCGTAGTTGTCCGACGAACCACCACGACCCGAACGGGACTGCCGTTCCTTGACGGTCTTGTTGGCGTCCTCGGTGTACTTCTGCTGCGCCACAGTCAATTCCTGCGTCGCCTCGAGGTTGTCGCGCTGCGCCTTGCTGATCTCCTCGGCAACGCTGTTCAGCTGCTCTTGGGTCGCCTTGCCGCTGGCCAACAGGTCAGCCTGCCGCTTCTGCGCCGCCGCCAACTGATTCGCCGTGTCCGACTGACGATTCTGCGCCGACTGAACGGCCTTCTGGCTGTTGATCCACTCGTCATACGTCTCAGCGCCAGCCGGCTTGTCGGCCGGGTTCAAGTCCAGCGGATGATACGGCGCCGAGGTGGGAATGTCAGGACTCGTCGGCGCACCCGCACCGGTTGGGTCCTGCGGTGTGGGCTTGCCGCCCCCACCAAGATCCTTGAACGCATCCGGATCGTTCGACGCGTGCGGAACAGCGTTATCCCGTTCCTTGATCTCGGGATGCTCGACACTGCCGTCGAACAGGAAGTGCATCCAATTACTGACGCTGCCCGTGTCGCTCATGAGCTTTCGGAGGTTCTCCGAGAAGGTCATCAACTGATCGTCGGCATGCTTGAAGACGTCCTCGCTCAACGGCTTCAGAGCATCCTGAATCTGATTCTTGACGATCTGCCAGTCATCGCCGAAACGTTGCGTGGCGGTGCGCATCTGCTCGATCTTGCCGGGAGTCGCTGACGCCGAAGTGTTCAGATCGTCGAGGTTGAGTTTCCCATTCTTGATGTCATCGGCAATGGCTTCCCATTGCTTCCCGAATACCGTGGCACCGAGCTTGTCTGCCGCGTCGGACGCGGCAGCCGTGTTCTCTTGGTACAACTCCTGCATCTTCTCGACGACGTCCTTCATCCGCTGCAGATCGTTCTCGTCGGGACCGAACTTGATCTGCTTCTGCAGCGCGGGCGCATCCTTCGCCAGGGCCGTCAGACCTACCCGGAAACTCTGCAGCGTCTTGTCGACGTCCACACCGGATTCATCCAGCACGGCAAGCAGATTCGACGTCTGCGCGAAACTCAACCCCATCAGGTCTGCAGTCGGCCCGAAGGTCTGCATCGTCTGCACTAGCTCGTTGAGCGGAACCTGACCGTCCTGCGCGGCACTGACGATCGTGTCCAGATCGGTTCCGGCCTGCGCCGCCGGTACGTGGAACTCCTGCAGCGTGCGGGTGAAGGCCCCGATGTTCAGCGGCTCGCCACCAGCCTTCTCGGCCATCTGGTCGTAGTCGGCGATCTGCTTGGTCATCTCGTCCAGCGTGGAGCCCTGCAACTCCTTCAGGCGCGTCAGCTGGGAATAGACCTGAGCTATCGAATCAACCGGTGCCGCAGTCCTGTCCGCGATATTGGCGATGCTGTCCGTCATCGCCGTGACATCGGCGCCCACCTTGCCGGTGGTGAAGGTGATCTTGTCCGACAGGTCAGCCCATTGCTCACCCATCTCGAACAGCCTGCGCGTGCCCTCGACCGCGGCGACACCCAGCGCGGCGACACCACCGGCCGCGAGAAGCATTGACGAATTCATGCCCTCGGCTGCCGAGCCCGCGCGGCCCGTGGCTTCACCCAGGCGGTCATGCGCCGCCGACGCTGCGTCCGTCGCCGCCGCGGCATCCAACGCTGCCTGCGCGGCCCGCGCTTGCATGTCGTGCTGAATGCCGAGGGCTCTCGCCGTCTGACTCGCAGACTCTCCGTACTTGCTGTTGACCTCGGTGACCCGGCGAATCGCTGCTGCGGCGTCGTCATGCGCGCGAGCTGCTATCCGACCAGCGTCACCCGCCGCACGCGCCAAGTTGGCGTACTCGTTCTGCAGGGACTTGAGTTCGTCGCGCGCCTTCGAACCGTCGATCGACTCGAACACCTTCGACAGGACGCCGCCGAGGGTGCCGTTGATCTCCTTCGCCGCATCAGCAGCCCACTCCGCGACTTCCTTCGCAGCCTTCTCGGAGTCGTTCTTGGCGAGCTGAAGTCCAACGTCGATGAAGACAGCGATTTAGACCACCCACCTTCCCCAGTGAGGTTCCGGCACCGGCCGCCGCGCCATCGACCAAACCCGTGGAGTGAGTTGGTCGCGGCAGCGGCCGGCCGGTGTCCCCATCCCTCGCCCAAACTTCTCATCGCCGAGTGGAGATCGGCGATGAGACGAGGCCGAAGCCGGGCGGAGGCAGGTTTCAGGCATCACCGAAAAGAATCCGATGCTCTAGGTCGAGGTCCGTCGTCTCCACGATCAATCTGGCGAATTTCGCGCAATGCGCGTCGAATTCGGCTTGGTCGACCAGCATCATGTCGTTGCGATCGGCCCAGACCTTCAAGTCCTCCAACGACATCGAAGATTCTCCAGTAGATGAACGCGCTGCTTCAATGTCACTCAGCCGCTGCGCAACCCACGCCACGACGACCAACAGCCGCCGGAGCAGGAACGCCCTCATCGATGCTTCTTCGACGAGTCGAAAGGCGTGCCGTCTTCGTTGACCAGCATGTAGCCAATCTGGCTCTTCGGTGGTGTGATGCCGGTCCGGATGCCCAGTCTCCAGAGTGCGTCATTGGCTTCCGCGTCGGACATCGGAGTGTCGAAGGCGACGGCGGCCGGCGATGCTGCTGGCGATGGCGCTAGGTAGGTCGCTCGGACTGCTTCGGCCTGCGCCGTCATCGTCGCCAGAGCAGTCTTGGTGCCGTTGGGATCGGCCTTGAACGAATTCAGCCAGACCTGTCGACTAGAGGCGGGGATAGCGCCCTTCGCGATTGCACCGTCGACGTTGCGGGCGTCCTCCTTCTCGTTCAGTGCATCGACTGCCTCGATGATGGCTTCGATTCCGGCGTCGGGCGGAAGGCCGAGCTTCTCGGCCATGCCCTTGAGCATTTCAGGACTGAACTCACGGCTCATTTCGCGTCTGCCTTCTCGACCCGCTCGACGATGCCGTCCTCGAGGAACTGCTTCTCTTGTTCGGGATTCAGCCAGTCGATCAAACACCCCTGGTAGCAGTGGTGCAGCTGTCCGTCAGACGATCGCACCAACGCCAACGGGGCGATCACGCGGAACTTCGGAACGAACTGAGCCACACCACCCTGAACAGTGTCAGCACCTGCTGTTGCACCCATGGGAGATCACTTCCTTCGGTCTTCGTCGAGGTCTTTTCTTTGATCAGCGCCCTCAAAGGGCGGCCGCACCCGGGCGACGAGCGCATTCCATTCGTCATCAGGCAGTTCAGCAAGATGCTGCTCAATTGCCGCCTTCATCAGGTCATGCACTTCGCATCTCCTCTGCATACTCGACGACCACGGACCGGCGGAAAACCCAACGCCCGCCGACGATCTCGCCGTCGAGGTCCGCCGCACGCCGTTGCACCATGCGCTTGGTCCAACCCAGGATCATCGAAGCCTCTGCTGCGCTGATCTGCTTGTCCGACTCCAATTGTGCTCCGGCACAGTCCAATCCTTGTCGCGATCGCGACATGCGGAGGTGAAATTCGGCTTCCAGGCGGTCATTTACCTCGCGGAGTGGCTGCGGGATCGGTTGTCCCTTCAAACGACGTGTCCGGACTACCTCGGCGGTGCAGAAGTAAGCCGCTCGGATATCCGCGTCGCTCCAGATCATCGCCGTGGGGCTCGATCCGGCCTAGTCGGCAGTGGTCGGAACGGTCGCGGCGGCGCGGGCTGGTCGCGCCTTGCGGACTTTTACGGCCGCTGCGATTACGTCATTGCCGAACTTCACGCCGTCCGCGCGCAGCGCATCCCGCGCCCTCGGAGCGCCGCTGCCTCGCGCTACCTCGAGACGGTCTAACGCGTCGACACATTCTTCGATCCTGTTGACCTGTTCGGCGTCCTGCGCCGCTGGGTCTTCCTCCTCGAAGCCGGTGTCGAGCCTCTCCACCGCACCGAGGCGGATGAGCCGCTCGGCGTCCTCATCGGACAGCCATGGAATGACCGGGTTGACGCCCTCGTAGTAGTAACCCACGTTGCCGGTGCGATCTTTCGCCGTGACCAGCGACCACTTCACCAGATAGGCCATCGTCGATCTCCTTAACGGTTGTGTGGGATGTCGGACGGCAACACGGGGACATTCCGCCGCGGTGCAGGTTGGCCGCTGCGCCGGCCGATGGTGTGCCACAACGCCCACTCGCGGGCCTCATCCTCCGACTCAACGGGAATTTTCGCCCCGCCCAAATCCAGGAACCCGGTCGGCGCGAAAGCCGGTGCAGCGGCGGCCACCTGCGAGGGCGGTTGCACCGGCGTTGGGGCTGCCGCTTCAGCGGCGACGGCGCGCAGCTCGTTCTGCCGAATGACCGGTGTCACAGGCGTTTCTGGTGCGGCCTGGCCCGTGATGAGCCGGAAAACCCGCTGCTTGTCAGCCAATTCGGGATCACCCGATGCAGCGACGGCATCACCGTCGATCGACGGGACCGCAGCCAGTGACGCCAGAACCCGGGTGGCGCCCTCGCGGTCCTCCCGCAGCGCCCGAAGCCAGAACTCACGCCGCGCTGGCCCAAACTTGCCCGCGCTGATCGCTGCAGCGACCGTGCGCTCGTCAGCTTGACGCTGCCCCGCAGCCGAATCCCGCGCCGCGTTCTCGGCGACGAACTCGTTCATCGCCTCCATGACAGTGCCCCGATCAGTACCGGGTTCCAGACCCAACAGCTCTGCGAGTTTGTCCACGGACACGGTGACGGTCGCCATTCAGATACCCCTCTGCAGTCGGTACATTTCGACGGACTCCGGCGCGATCCACCACCGACGACTCACCAACATCGCGTCCAGCCGCCCTCGCTTGCACAAGTCCCGCACATTGGCCTCCGTCGTCTCCAAGATCGCTGCGGCGGCCTTGCTGTCGATCACGTCCACCGCATCCCTCTCCGACGACTCTGACATCCGCAGCGGCTCAACCACTTGCGCACTTACGTCGACGCAAGTCCCGACGCAAGACGCCTCGAGCAACTGCGCCCGCAACCGCCGCCACCGTGCCGGCAACGGCTGCCCACGACCACGCACCAACCGCTCCAGCGCGCTCAGCACCGACACCAACTCCTCGGCCACCGACCGAGACAACAGCACACCGTCGACCGCCAACACAGCAGCCACCGGCGTCGGCGTCGAGTCCGGGACCGTCACGAACGACCACCCAATCCCGCTGTCCGCGACCTGTCCGCGCGCCCCGACACCGTCGCCCTGGAATTCTCAAGGCCGGGGCACCCACAGCGACCGCTATGGGGTCGCCCGCTCCCCCCTCCGTTTGATTTTCCGGCACTCGCCGAACAGCGTTTGCGCAGGTCAACGACAAGACGCTCAGACGTTTCGACCCAGCGGAGAGAAAAAAACGACCAGTGAGCGGTCGTTTCGACCCCCCGCCCCCTCAAGAAAATTGGCGGTGGGGTGCGCTCGGGTGTCGTGGGCCGGCCCTGTCCGCTCAGATGGTGGTTCATGACTCATCCTTGGAGGCCAGGACCGTGGCAGCGAGGACAGACGTGACGACGTCGACGGCGCCTGGGGTGCCGTGCTTGTCCCGGAGAATGACGCCGAGCTGGGTCGCGAGGTATGCGAGGACACCGAACGCGACGCCCTCCCCGGCGTGGACGAGGTCGGTGAGTTCGGCGTACACGCTGGCTTGGCGACGGGTGTCGTCCTCGTCGAGCGCGGCCAGGATCACGCGGAACGCCCGAGCCTTGATGACGGCGGTCAAGTTGGGTGGTGTCGGGCTGACGGTGCGCTCTCCGTCGCTGGGGATGCTCACTGGTCGCCGCCGACGTCGGGGGTGTCATTCGGAATCCGCCACGCACGGGACTGGTTGTGGGTCCAGTGGAATGGCGGGGTTCGGGTGTCTGGTGCACTCATGAGGTGCGCACCACCCGGACGTGAAGGTCCTGCGTCGCCGGGTCGGTGGTGACCTCGTACAGTCCCGGCGATGGCTCCCCCGGGTCTGAGGGCAGGATTGAGCGCCAGGACCGCGTTGGCTCGGCCGTCGGGTCTGGGTGCCAGACGTGGTGGGTTACGAAGCCCTTCTGAATCTCGGCGTACTGCTCCACTCGACGTCCGTCGGAGTAGAAGCGGCGATCTCCGTATTGGGAGGCGAGTTCGAGTATTTCGCCGACGGTGTCGTGGATCGCGTCCAGCTCGAACTCATGGTCGGTGCCGCATGTTGCGCCTCCGATGGAGTCGGTGGTCCAGTCGGTGCGTTCCTTGAGTAGGGCTGCCGCGTACTTCAGTGCGTCGGCTGCGTTGAGGTCGAGGTTGGTGGTCATTCGTGCTTCCTTCCGGGGTGTTGCGCTCTGGGCTATGGCTTTGTTCGGGCTTGTCCGTTTGTCCGTTGTCCACCTCCTAAGAGAGGGAGGTGGGTGGACAAATTCGCGGCGGTAGTGGACATGGGTGGACAAAGTGGACAAATCCCAGGTCATTCGGTGCGCGTGTTGGTGGACAAACGCGGACAAGGTGATTCGGTGAACACTTGTATGTCCACCCCCTAAGTGGACAGATTTCGTGGTCATTCGCGGCTCCGATAGAAAGCCCGTTTATCGGTGCCGATGTTCACGATCTGTCCCGATCTGAGCAGGTCGGACAGAGCGCGATGGAAGGTCGCAGGCGCCATCTCCGCAACCGTCCTCAGTTCTGCCTTACTGGCCCCGGTGGACCCGAAATGCTGGACGAGGATGGACAGCAACTTGTCCGCGCGTTCCGGTGTTGCCGACCCTCGGTGGGCAGAAATGACGGCGCTTTCGGTGCCCGGAATGGCGTCGATGAACAGGTCGTGTCGATCGTTTGGCGGCCCGTCCTTGCGCTTTTCACGTTCGAGCGTGATGACCGCTCCGTCGACGTTGACGGAGTAGACGGTGTCGGCTCCCGCCTCAAAAACCGATGAGCCGCGGAACGTCTTGCCGTCTTTGCCGGCGTGGTGCACGCCGAGGACAACACCGCGACCGTTGGGTGTCTGTTCGCGCAACCGCGAAAGGTTGTCCACGACCAGACCGCAGTCCTTGGCAGAGTTCTCGTCGGCGCCGACCATGCAGCGGGCCAGGGTGTCGAAGACGACGAACCCGTATCCGTTCCAGTCGATCAGCGCCCGTATCTCGCCGACCTCGATCGCGTGGGTCAGGTTGACCGGGCGCGGGAGGATGTCGAGCTGGTCGTCGACAATCTTGGTGCGCCAGCCCGTTTCCCACGCTTCGACGCGGCCTTTGAGGCCGAACGCGCCTTCAGCCGCAACGTAGAGCGTTCTGACCTTTGTGGTGTTCAACCCCTGCCAGTTCCGGCCGGTGGCCACCGATGCGGCCCAATCGAGCGCGATGAAGGACTTTCCGGAACCCCACTTGCCGTAGAGCAGTGCTTGGGTGCCCTTGTCGAGTACGCCGTCGATGAGCGGCTCGGGATCCGGTAGCGAGTCGAGCCCCGATCGGTTGAGCAGTAGCGCCGCCAGCCGAGGCTCGGCGGCGTCGTCGGCGCCGGCGACCCTGGGGACGTTGTCCGATTTGAAATCGGACAACTCCCCTGGCGGCTCGGATGGTATCGGCGTGCCGTCGGAGTAATAGCGATCCTCAGCGATGGCGCTGAAGGTTGGCGCGTCGAACATGCTCATGCTGCGTCACCTCTAAGGTGTTGCAGGCGAGCCACGCAGTCGTAGATGGCCGTGGCTGCGCTGTTGACGATGTGGCCGAGCTCCGTCTCAGGGGAATTCTCTGCCGCGTTCGACAAATTCGCGCCTGCATGGCCGACTCGCCTACGCAGGCTCTCCGACACGACCGCCGCGCCGTAGTGGCGCAGAGGAAGTTCGGTGTCAGCTCCGCTGGTAGTTGCGGTCTGTAGGACCGCGGCCGTGTGCTTGTCGAGCGAGCCGGTGCGGCGCAGCTCGTCGAGCACCATCTGCGGACCGAGTGGCTTGTCCGCGTCGATGAGTGAACGCACGGCGCCAATGACGATTCCAACGGTCGCGTTCTCGAAGTCGTTGTCGTGCACGTGGTTCAGAACGAGTTTGACCTCGAAGCGGTGGCCCCAGATGCAGCCGCCGAGAAAGACGATTCCGATGTCGGGGTGTGGGCCGATCGCTCGGAGCGTCATGCCGCGACCGCCCGACCATGTTGCCGGCGCCAGCAGATTGGGCCCGAGGAGCGCGACACGGAGCGCCGGGCGCGCAATGGTCGTTTGCAGTGCTGGCAGCGCACCGTAGACTTGGCATTATCGAGTGGTGTCGACGTGGTGGCCCGGGTGGCGAAAGCTCCCGGGCTTCTTCGTTGGGTCATCCGCGCATCACGCCCATCGCTGCGCGTGCCGATTGCGCTGCGGCGCTGAGCGCGTCGGCCAGTGCCTCGGCGTCTTCGGGTGTCACGTTGTAGCCGGTGATTCCGCTGCCGACCGCGACGTGGACCAGGCCACGGCGCGCCTCGTTCGCGAACACCATGAACTGCGGTGAGTCGGCCTTGTTCATGCTGCACCGCCGAACGGCCGCATGGCAGCGTCGAGCTCGTTGAGGTCAACGCGCACAAGTCTTGTGCCGCTTCGGTAGCCGGTGAGTCGTCCATCGGCAATCATTTGGCGGATGGTTCGATCGGTGACCTGCAGATAGTCAGCCGCTTCGGCGAGTTTTACGTAGCGGCGACGGGTTTGGACTTCTGACATCTCGGGGGGCCTTCCGACATCGGTTAGATGCCGCCCACCCGAGGGATTCGGAGACGCAAACGCTACAAAGAGCGCGTAGCGGAAATGTTACCCGTTCACATGCAGCACTATGCCGTGCAACACGCCAAGCGGAATCACGCGACGCATACTCAACGTGTGTTCGTTGTCGGGATCGACGGTCTGTCGAGACGGGAGATTGTCGACAGCCCGAGCCAGGGCGTCCGCAACGGCATCCAATGTGGCCGAGGACATTTGTGCCTGCTGTCGGCAATCCTTGCACCGGATGGTCCAACTGGAATGCCAATTGGCCCAAACAGTTTCGGTGACGTTTACCTCGGAGAGTGCCTTTTCGGCACTGCGCACCACGGTTGCCATGAAGTCGTCACGCGCGGACCCCTCGAGTCCGAACATGTCGCCGGTCGTGTCAGCGACGATGACGGTCTGACCTCGAAGCCCATCATTTGGCCCGCGAAACGGCGGTGCGATCACCACTCCAGCGTCGGGGCGTTGGTCGTCAATGAAGGCAACCTCCTTGTCCTCGCCGCTACACGCGCACGTCACTAAGTACTTGATCACGCTCCCCCGTTCTCGGCGATCTTCGATAGGAGCGCGGCGATCTGTTTGTCGCGCCCTTGTGCCGCGTGCTGGTAGCGCATCGCGGCCTGTGGGGTTGAGTGGCCCAGGCGTCCCATGAGTTCCGCGAGGCTGGCGCCGGTCGCCGCGGCCAGCACGGCACCGGAGTGCCGCAGATCGTGCCAGCGAAGATCGTCCCGCCCCGCCCCAGCGCGAGCTTTATACCAGTGGCGGTACAGCGTGGATGGTTGGATGTGCTCACCGTTCTCGTTCGGGAAGACCAGCGAATCACGCTTCTTACCAACGAATTTCGCCAGGTGGCTTTCGATCTGCGGGATCATGTGCGGCGGGATCGCGACGTCGCGAACGCCGGCATCGCTCTTCGGTGTCGTGATCGCGAACGTGCCGCCCTGCGTTCGCGCGGCCGCGCGCCGGATCCGGATGACCTCGTCGGACAGGTCGATGTCTCCGCGGCGCAGCTCGACGGTCTCCCCGAATCGCATTGCGCACCAGGACGCGAGGGTAACCATCAGTTGCAGCCTTTCGGGCATCGCAGCCGTGACGGCGGCGAGCTCCTCGACCGAAGCCGGTCGGATCTTGTGGACCCGCTTGGCGCGCCCCGCGCCGGTGATCCGGCAGGGGTTTGCGTCGATCAGCTCGTCGTTGACCGCGCTGGCCATGATGGTGCGCATCAGCGAGTAGGCGTGGCTGCGCATCGTCGGCTTGTCGGTGAGCGTCTTGGCGTACCAGTCGCGAACGTCCTTCGGCGTGATCGCCGTGATCTGACGGCCGCCGAACGTGTCGAGCAGGTGGTCGTCGAGGATGGCCGAGTAGTGCTCTCGAGTTCGTGCCTTGATGGGCCGGCCGGAGACTTGGCGGCCGGCGAGCCATCCTGCGGCATAAGCGCCGAAGGTGATGCGTTCCTGCGGTTTGACGGTGTCGGCGTTCCACAGCTTGTTGTCGATCGCTCGACGTTGATCGGTCAGCCATGCCTCGGCGTCGATGCGCGCGGCGAATGTCTTCGGCGCCTTGACGTACGTCCCGTCTGGCGCGGTGAACCTCACCTGGTAGCGACCGGACGGCAGCGCGCGGATATTGCCGAAGGATCGCTTGTCGGTACCGCGTGCCAAACTGCGCGCCAAGACTCACCGCCCTCGGACTGCACTCAGTATCGGGTCATTCGTGCCAGATACGTGCCAAATGAGGTTACCGCATGTTCCCCTTGCTTCCGCTTGGCTCACGCGATACTGTGCCGTGTGTCGCCAGTTCAGAGGCTTTCTGCACAGGTCAGACATCAGATCGCAAAATCTCGGATTACCTACTTCAATCCCAGTATCGCGCACCACGTTTCACCTGCGACTTCGGTCGCAGAATGAGTACCCGTGACCTAGCTCTGACCTGACTCATGGCAAACACCGCAACATTCTGCTCGTGAACACCATGACCCGTGCCGACAATGCCGCCGCGTGGCGCGACATCACCAACGAGTTGATGCAATCCCCGCCATGAACTCGTCGCGCTATCAAAGATTCT
>JAOTRH010069721.1:0-17972 GCA_034768845.1 Heliamphora exappendiculata | reverse complement strand
TTGAAAGTTTAATAAAGATGTATTTTCTGGATCCCCGAGCATGGATTTTATGTCGGCGTTGGAAATTCTCCCAACACTTGATAGTGTTCGTGGCAACGCAATTGGCCATCATAATCTCCGCTTGATCCATTCCTAGACTTGTCCTGAGAGCCCTCATAAAATCAATTGAATTCTGAAATGATACTTGGATTGCGAAAATATGGACCATCGTGAACCAAAGAAACGCAAGATTAGGGTTTTGGATGGTGTTCATGGCGCTAAACCTGAGATCGTGAATGTAAATAACAATCTGAAATTTATGAAACCCTAACTCCCGCTGATATTAATAGCTTGTGGGTACACTAGATTCTACGTTGATAATGGTAGAAGTCAGACTATAAGAATTGTATGCAGTAATGAATATTAAGATGTTTATGACTACATTGGATTCTAAGTTGCAATAGGGGAAGCCAGACTACAAGAATCTTCTCCACAAATCTTGATGGAGGGTATAGATTTTGACCTGAGCTATGATCCGTTATTTCTATAAAATTATATGATTTTGACCTGACAAGTACTATGTGTGATCCCCGTTTTGAGTTTAGTTGTGATCCCTTATTTAGTATGGCTCTCACTAAATGTGGTTAAAATCCCAATCAACCATTTTAAATTTCAAATAAAATTATAAGTTTGGTTATGGGCTCCGAGCATTTTTGACATTTAAAAGGATATTGTCTTTAGAAGCATTCTAAGTGCTAGAGTAGTGGCAAAATAAGTAGGCACGTTTATTCACTCTTGTTGCTTTCATCTCTAAGCCTATAAAATTGTTTCGTTTCTGACATCAAACTCTTTGATGCGAAGAATCATGACTCTAACGAAGAAGACAATGGAATGTCCACCCTCTGCGTCGTTAACACCATTTTGCTCGTCGTTGGAGTCAACGATCCCAGCTTAATTTGCCACCACAAATGTCATTGGATGGAGCCTCAGATTTATCTCAAAAACCCAAACGAGATTCATTAAATTCTAAAATGTTACTTGAATTATAATGGCTCAAATCGTTGTGAACCAAAAAGACGCAAGATTGAGGTTCTTTATCGTGTCTATGGTGACGCAATTGGCCACCATAATCTTTGCCTAATCTATGCTTGGGACTTGTCCGGGAAGCCCTCATAAAATCAATCAAATTTTGAAATGATACTTGGGTTGTGAAAATCTGGATCATCGTGAACTAAAGAGACGCAAGATTAGGGTTATGGATGGTGTTCATGGCACCAAACCTGAGATTGCGAATGTAAATGACGATTCGACATTCGAAATCTTATCTCCTGTTGATATTAAAATGTTTGTGGCTGCACTAGAATTTCAGTTGCTAATAGTGGAAGCCAGATTGTGAGAATTACAGATGGCAGTGGAGGAGATTTTGTGTTCTACCAGTACACTTGATGAATCTTGTGTCGTCATCAATTCAAGTGATGACTGGGTGAATCAAACTATCTTCTCTTTCACAACTTTTGATGGGCAATCCAAAATTTGACCTGAGTTGCGATTGCATATTTCTACAAAATTATAAGATTTTGACCTATTAAGCACTTATTGTGATCTCGATTTTGACCAGGGTTGTGATCCCTTGTTTAGTGTGGCCTATACTAAACATGATTAAAATCTCAACTATTCATATTCAAATTGTGGATAAAATTATGTTTGGGTTTATGGGTTCTTAGTGTCTTTAAAAAATTCGTCTTTACAAAAAATTATTGAGAACAGCTTCTCTCCGGTCCTAATTTGGACTGAAAAGGTCCAATTTTTTTTTGGGTTCAAAATGAACCCAACTTGATGATCTAAACCGTTTATTTTATTGTTCTAAACGTATATATTATTATTGTAAAAAATCAAATTGATTGGATATCGATAACAGCCTTAACAAATCACGTTTGTTTTAATAAAAATAAACTATAATTTTTATTTTATTATTTATTTTATTAACACATATATAATTTGTTAAGACAGTTATCGATATCCGATTAACTTGAATTTTTACAGTAATAATATATAGGCTTAGAACAATAAAATAAACGAATCAAATTATCAAAATGTGTTCATTTTTTATGCACAAAAAATAAAATTTTACCTCTCCAATCCTTATTAAACTTATTAAACTGGAGAGATGAAGGACTAGAGATAAGCCATACTTCAATTATTAGTGCCAGAGTTAGTAATATAAAGAAAAAGTTTATATATTCAGAAAAAGTACTACAGAATTTTACTCTGAAATTAATTTATATAGTATAAATTTATATTTAACAAAATATAAAACATACTCCAAATAAATTTTAACTATTCACTTTATATTTTGAATAATTTTTTGAATACTTTTTATGAGTTCATAGTAATATAAATAGTTACACTTTCACTCCAGCTGCTCTTCTCCCACTCACTCGTGTTGCTCTTCTCGCTAAGCCTATGAAATGGCTTCGACTGCGACATCAAACTTTTAGATTCAAAGAACCAAAACTCTGAAGAAAAAGACGATAGAATTGTCCACCCTATGCGGCATCGACTCTGTTTTGTTCGTTGTTGAAAAGAGGATTACAAGGGAAGTAAGCATAAATGGATTCAAGGAGGGACGGATGAAGGCGGCGGCCTCTATGAGATTTTAAAAAATCTCACTATTATAACAATATTAGTTCAAAATATTTTATGATTATATAGATTCGTTCTTCTAAAAATTTTTAAAAAATTTAATACATGTCCTTCAAAAAATTTATAAGAACAATTCACTCATTCTAAATTAAAATTCTGCGTTCATTCCTAGAAATAAGAATGGATACTTATGTGAAACCTACTTTGTCTTTCCAATTAACTTTTTTTGTACATATTTTGAATATATTGTTTCAATGTGTAGGATACTCAAATCTAATTTTTATTTGGCATAGCTCCACACACTTGTGATGTGCTTTTTTCTCCAAAAGCGTGAATTGAAGGAAGTCACTACAACTGCGATGGTTTTGTATTCTTATGGCTTTTCTGGAATCGAAACACATACCAATGTGGTTTTTGTTAGGAAAATGGAATAAATGAAGAACATTTTGAGTTATTAAAAACACAATGTGCTAGTAAATATATGTTTGATATAAATTTTAGGAAGATTACAATCTTATTTCTCATTTTTGTAGGTTAGAATTTTTCCAACCTGTTTTACCTATTTTGTTTTAATTGACGGCAAATATGGTATTTTGTTACTATACTTACAAATTTATACGTAATATCAACTCATATATCTTCCTAAACAAACGAGGTATATGATAATTCATAGTAATACTTATTTAAAGTTATATCTTGTGTATTTGATATTAACCCGTATATTTAAAAATATTTTGTATTCGCTAATTTAATTACCTCCGAACAATTAAACAAGTTCTTAAAGACTCTACAATGCATATGCATAAGATAAAATTTTTTTTAATTAAAGTGTTTTAAGAGTTACGGAAAAGTTAGTTGAGCTAAAAAATAGTATGATTAAAAAACATAAGAAAATAACAATGAAAAATATGGAAACAATAAGGGCACAACGGTGATGATACGTGCATCGATCATGGCGAGATTAGATTTCTTTGTAATGTAATAGAATAGTCACAATCCAGTTCTATATTAAAATTTAAAAATTGTAGGGACATATGGATGAATAAAAATTACACCTGAATTCAGAAAACCAAATAAGAGCATTTTCTTTCAATAACAATAAAAATAGTACCGATATAAATATTTTTAGAAAAATACCTTATTTAGTATGAATCCAAAGTGTTTTGCTACTATTCTAAATTTCTAAAATATTCTGACCAATATTTTTAGAATCGAATTGAATCGGTCATTTCAACCAATTGACCTACCACTCCGTCTGGTTAATAGTTTGAATTTATTTACCGAACCGGTCAAATATAAAAATTGTTATTTATTAATAAAATACTCCTAATCCGTGGTGGGTTATAAGAATTGACCAATTTTTATAATATTTTTTAATTTAACTCTTGAAATTCAATTACACACAATGTACTGTACAATAATAAAAATAAATCTAATTGCTAACTCAAATTATCCCTAATTGGTTAATTGCAACTTACAAGTTACAATCAGTTTAATAATACATGTAGAGCAAAAATATAAAGGCGATAGACGACCACCAAAATCAAAACCAATGATGCACCAGTCACAATTATGATGTTACAATTTGATTTTGATTTGATAATGATTAAATCGGTGACTCGTCCGCCCGATCTCTGTTCCAATTTGCTCAACAGTTTGTTTTTTTAAAACATTGATTCTTAGGGTCAAACAAATTTGTTACACATTGCTATTAAAAAAAAATTGTTACGCCTGTTCTGTTTTAGTTTTGCATATAGCCTATATGATATAGGGATAAAATTGTTAAAAGGAAATCAAGAATAATCACAAATAAACACAAATAGACTGATTTTATGTTGTTCGATAATTTTTCTATATCCACGGGTAGTAAATTTCAATATATGTAGAAAGGATTACAAATCACTCAAATGTTACAAATTCTCTCTCTCTCTCTCTCTCTCTCTCAAACAACTTGCATAAGCTAATTATCTGATAATACATTCATATTTATAGGAGAAAAAAAGAGACCTAATCTAATGTGCAAACTCAAATTTTTCAAGACTCTTCAAAAAGTCAAATTATTGTAGCTAAAATTTAGTAATATAATATACTAGAAGTTTATTTCAACTCAAATAGAATTTGAGCTAAAATTTTCAACAATCTTCACCCTTGACGAGAGTCCTTCCAAACAAATATGCATATTAACGCTGCCAAAAAATGCACCAAAGGTTCTCAAATATTTGAATCGAATAAATTGATAGATAATTCTACATCTAAATGCACTTTTTGAGCCAAATTCATCTTATGTGATCAAGCTTCAAAGTTAACAGATTAATGCTGCCTCCAATTGCACTTTGAAACACCAAATTGCACCCATAAGTGCCAAGTTCCAAAATCGAACAAAATATAGACAAATGCATAGGTCACACCCAGATCAAATGCGAACTAGGTGGAACGACTACTCAAATTATTAAATGTTTTCAATTTTTTGAAGTTCAAGTTGTATTAAAACTTGACCCAAATGACATATCTTGTCATACAAACTGTCAGCATATCCTTCACCAACAAATGCAACTGGATATTTGGCAAAAAATCCATCTAATGGCAAGCTTCAACTAAGGACAAATTTTACCCGAAGATCAAACTACTCATGATAAACAAAATAGATTCCTCTTGATGAATAAAACAAATTATGGCTACTACACATCCCTCAAGCATCTGACTTCTTCAGAAGATCTAAATAAATGACCCTTCGAACATAAATTAGAGGTACAAATAACTAACCCTAGTTCAATGAACACATCCCGCACAAATGACGTCATAGAAAAACTCTACCCAACAAAGACTCCCGTAAATGTTTACAAAATTCAGACAAAGACATAGCTTACAAGCACCACTCCTTTAGAACTAAGATCACAAAAACTACCATTCTTGGTTAATAACAAATGCCCCAAAGGAACCCAGACCAAGAAAAAATTCCAAATATATACGATTGAAACAAGTGGTGTAAAGCTCCAAATAACTAATACTGAATTTTAAGAAGCAAATTGAGCAAATCAAATACCACGATTGGATCTGGAATGACCGAAAATGATGCGAATCGATTTGAACTGGCCAAAATAGTGGCATAAATTGACTCGACCAACCCACCAAAATAAACGTGAACTAGATTTGGGTCAACCTAAACCGATTTTGGTTGAATCAACAATGGGCCAACGCACTAGGACGGTGCAGTTTAGCTATTGGGTCGGATCAATTACAGATTGATTGAGCAAAAGCGCACGGATCACGAGCTAGTAGGGCGAATTGTGTGGGTCAAGTGCATGCGGGTAAATGCTGGGCACAGAGCTTTCTTCTTCATTGAATAATGAATCTAAACTAAAGAACTTATGGCCCGTTGGAATCGTCTCAACAAGATGAAGCTTCTAACATAATCAAAAATAATTTTTGCTCACTTCGAATTTTGGGCAAAAAGCAAAAATTAGCTTTTAACCAAAACTCTTATGTGAATTGTTATGCAAGGAAGCCCCCAATAATTACAAGGGCAAATTACACTGACCTCCCCTGAGATTTTGGTCAAATACAGTCAATTTCACCTTTTGGGACAAATTATACTAACACCTCCTAGTAATTAACGCCGTTAACGGAATTGATGAAAAGACAAATTTACTCCCAACATTAATTCTGTGTTAGGATTAGAAAAAAAAGTGAGAGGAAGAAGAAGCAGCGCAAGCCGCACCCCCCTCAAACGCTGCCACAGTCGGCCACCGCCAGCGCCGTTGTCCGCCGTTCACGTCATCCACGCCGACCACCACCGCCGGCGACCCCTCATCGTCGTTCAATCGCCGGATTGTCAGTCTCTCTCTCATATATCTCTCTCTCTCTTAAATCGCAAACCCCCACCCCCAACGCGACGGCGACGACGAACAACCGCAGAGGCAGCGACAGGGTACCCGACGGCGACGATAGGTGTGGACGGCGGTGGCGGTGACCAGCAACGGACTCTCATATCTCTCTCTCTCTCTCTCTCTCTCTCTCTCTCTCTCTCTCTCTCTCTCTTAAATCGCAAACCCCCACCTCCAACGTGACGACGACGGTAGAGGTGGCGACAGGGTATCCGGCAGCGACGACAGGTGTGGATGGCGGTGACCGACAACGGAGGTGGCGACAGCGTGGGTGTGGCTTGTAGCGGTTGGGGGGTGCGGCGACGTTCTTCCTCTTTTTCTTTCTTTCTTTCTTTTTTTTTTGACCTATTACACTCTCAATCAATTGTAAAATATAAATTATTTCTTGATTAACAGTGTTCACTACCCTTTTGATGACCTAACACTGCTAATGAACGGTTTCGATCATCGGTAAATTACTCTGGAAAATTCAAACCAAAATATTATCGTTGTATAAACTTTATAAAAAAAAATAGATTTCTGTGTTGAGAGGTAAAATAAAAATATAATGATCGACATCGTTCACTATCCTTTTGATGACCTAACGCAACTAGTGAACGGATTTGATCGCAGGTAAATTACTATGGTGAATTCAAATCGAAAAATTATTATTTTATAAAATTCATAAAAAGAAAAAAAAGAAGAAGAAGAAACAGCTGCTGCATTGAAGGAAAAAATAAAAATAGATTTAATGACAAACGGTGATAGACGGAACCCTAACGATTTGGGTTAATTTGTAACAACATTTAACCATGTATGGGAGGTTAGTGTAATTTGTCCAAAAATGTGAGGTTGACTATATTTGACCAAAACTCCATGGGAGGTTAGTATAATTTACCCTAATTACAAACAAACACAAATAAATAGATTTTACGTGATTTGACAATTTACCTATCACGTCCCCATCTCCGAGGCGTATGATCCCCACGTGGTATTCCAACTTTAAAGATAACAGAGATAACCAATTGGAATAATTTTTTATAAAAGAGTTTTCTTTCCAAACTAAAAAAAAATACTTTTAAGTGTAAATCTTAAAATTTTCGACAAAATTTATTCTGTTTTTTGAATTATTCCAAATTATTTATCAACCTGTCAATCTCAAATATAATTTATACGCAAGCACGACCTGAATCTCAACTCACAATTACAATTTAGTAATATCCAATAATATTGCCCAAGCTATTGTAGCAATCACACGCATAGCTTATTAAGAGTTCATTCATTCAAAGAAAAATTCTTAAATAACATAAGGCTCCAATAAATTTTCTAAACAAATGCATCTAACCAAAAGAAAAATATTTACATGACTTCTATCATATAATTCTTTCCACTTACAAATGATTACATGTCTCCATCATAAAAAATAAAAAAAAATCTTGTTCTTCACTTTAGAACACTTTAGAAAGCCTTCATGCCATCTTCTTTTATTAAAACTTGTAAAAAATTGTATACATACAACCTGAGCCAAAACTTGTAGAATAAAATTAATAAAAGTGCAATGCATAATTTGTGAGTTATGAATGGTGTGATATAATGCAATCACTATCAATCATATTTATAATCCATTTTATTCGTTATCTCTTTATACTTTTTTTACTATACTTTTATTTTTTCTTATTAAATTATTTAACTTTCGTTTATCATTTTTATTCATTTCGCAATTTACATACACCTCCAGTTAATATAAACTTTAATAATAATATGAATTCATTTTGATTCTTTAACTTCAATTTTTACTAACTCTTTCACTTAATTCTTCTATTAATTATTCCAATCTTATATCATCATTAATTCGCTTCAGTTTCTTATTCATCTATTAAATTTTCATTTTTATCCTTTTTCTTTTTCTTTCATTTTCTTTTTCCTTTTTATTAGTTACATTCCTCTCTTGTTATCTTTCTTTCTAATTCTTTTATCTATTATTCACATTTCCATTTTATTCTATTAATATGATCTTTCTAATATGATATTGAACCGACGTCGGGTGCAAGTTATTGAAAATTCCTCCATATTCTCCCAATAAGCTATGCAAAGCTATTGGGTAATAGATAGTTCTATAACTCACCACGATCACCACATTTTTCGATTTTCCTAAAAAACACCGACGAGTACACAACCCATGCACACCTTTTCGAGAACTAACCCGATAAGTAAGATACCCTACTTGTGCAAGTTTTCGATCTTTCACCGCGGAGCTAGTCAAGCCCAATTTGTCACATTCACATCAATCATTATCGGTACAATATTTGATTAACCATATCAACATTCATTAACAATTGAGAGTTCATCTCCCCAATCCAATTTCGCATTTCACATCATCATCCTTCTCATTCACAATTGCTACATTCTTCTATTTTAGATTCCACATCATGAATTCCCAAATAAAGCCTTATATCGTTTTCATGTTTTCATAGTTTCATCAAAACTCATGTTCATGATCATCAAATTTGAATTTATTCATTACACAAATTTAAATCATAAATGGGTCAAAATCTTTTCTAATTATTCCAAAATTTCTTACTAAAATCACAGATTCAATATTACTATCGACATAGTTCATCAATCTCACATTAAGAGAATCATGTTCTTTAATTACTATTTTATCACATGCGTATCACACATTCCAAACCATGTTTCACATTTTCTCATTTTAATATTATAAATTTCATATCTTGTTTCATATTTGCGTATCAACTACTTATTAACCAAACAACTTTATACGTAAGTTTAATAATGTTCTAAAGTTTTCAACTCTCTTTACTTAACGTATCACATCAATTTATTCATTTTGATTTTCACATTTAATTCAACACGTTTCAAATATAAATCCATCGTGGCGTTCTTTACCTTAATTAACTTCAAATAATTTCATTCTAAATATCTATTCAATCACAAGTTCTTAGTTGCTATACATCTACTAGTTTCTAAATCCTTTCCAATTAAACTAGGAACTTAACCCATTATCATCAAGTTCTTTAATTATGTGATATCACCAACATTTTAATCATCCAGGTCATTTTTTTTTAATTCATTGTCCTTATTTTGCTTTTGCTACTTAAATGTGTCAAAATCTCACCTTAATTTTCACCCCCCTCTATTTTGCTACAGTTTCAATTATACTCATTATTCATTGTATCATATAGCTTAAATTAACGGGTTTAACCACATAACCCTTTATTCAACATGTTGTTTTATTTAAACAATTTTTCATTTTATCCCAATTCCGTCACATTGTTCAATCTTAGCATTACTTTCACTTCTTTAAATCTTTAAAGTTCGCAACCAAATCTTAAGCTTAAACTCTCCAACTTCATAAAATTGTCTTATAAAGTTATCCAATTTGGTTAATCATTAAAAATGTTTAAACCTAACCATTGACTTAATTTTCTTAAAACTCAAGCTATATTCCAATTTAAATTATGATTTTTAGGTAGAAATCCACATACCCTCAACTTAGATTACAAATTTAAACTCAAGTCACAAAATCTCATAACCTTAGCCCCTTTATTTAACCTCAATTCCTTGACTCTAACTTCGAACTTTGTAATTCTACTCTTCAAGTTCATCACACTCAACCTAAGAACCTCATTTAGCTCATTTTGCTACAAGTCATAATTCTTTGATTATTAATTAATTCTCTATCTAGCTCAATTCATAAACATATATTATCACCAAAAGTAAGAATGTGCAATTAATTTATTCATCCCAAACCCAAGAACTTAATTAAAAAGCTCAAACTCACACAATCAACCCTTGAGTTAATTTAAAGTTCATTGTCACATAACCCCCACATTTAATGAATTCTCCCATTTTATATACTCCATTTAAGGATTAATCCTAATTTATTAGACATCAACCCAAGTATTATATTCTTCGATCATTAATTGGATTTAAATTCACTAATTGATTTAACCTCCATGAAATTTATATTTCAAGTTAAAATTACTAATTCATCCCTCTATTCACAATTTCATATGTTACATGGCTCATTCACTTCTCTAAATGCTCCAATTTTCTTCTTTCATCATAATTTCCCCGAGATTAAGTTAATTACACCAACACTAACAAGGGTTTTGGTTAAATCTTCCAAATCCTTAGGGTTTTGAAGGATTATTAACTAAAATCATCACAAATCATCTCAAAACACCAAGATTAGTCAAGATCCTACCTAGTTGAGTCTCTAGAGCTTCGAAATCCACTCAATCCCGCCACCTAGGGTTTTCGGCCACCTTGGGAATTTTCTCCTTGAAGCTTCAAATTGAAAACCTTGCTACCTGGCCTTTAATTCCACTCTTGTAGCCTCCAATTAATCCCCTAATTTCACAAATCATTTTAGAGGGAGAAGGGTTGATCAATGCTCTATGAATTAAGAAGCAAAAAGGGAAAGAGAAGAAGAAATGAAGATGGTGCCAACTGTGGTGGCGGCTCATGACCTCTTTCATGTTTTTAATGATTAATTTCTCAAGGTTTCTAAAGAGATCCATCATGAATCAATTCTTGGAGCAAAGAAGAAGAAAGAGAATTACAAAGAAAAGAAAAAAAAGGGCCACGGCGGCGCACAGAGCTTACCCGCTGGTGATGAGAAGTGTGTTGGGTCTCCAAGGCTTTGTTTGCTTGCCGCCATTCCTTTTGACTTTTCTAGACCACCCACGCCACTTTTCAAGCCATGATTCCATGAAACAAAGCAATCGGAAATGAAGAAATTGGTTTCGGTACTAACAGGGGAGTTGCCGCCGAGTATAGGTAGGAGGTTTGAAGCCTTTGCTTGTTAAATCATGCTTCCCCTTCTTTTTTTTTTGGAACCATTTGGACACTTCCTAATTAAGCACACCCATGAACGGAAAGAAGGCAACGAAGAAGAAGAGGGAGAGCGGGGAACCAGCGGGGGTTTAGTTTGGGATTCCTTGGTTTTGTTATATATATATATATATATATATAGCCATGTCTTGCTCTCTCTCTCTCTCTCTCTCACAATGTTTCTAGAGGGTTCTCCATTTAATTTCCACACACTCTCTTATTTAACACCACTAATTAAGATTGGAGATATATTAATTCCCTTTTTTTTTTGTTCATATTGTTAAATTTTCCAACATCCTAGTATTAGCCACATTTAATTATCTCGAGATCTCCGCCCATCTTAATCATATACTATATATATATATCTCCAAGCAAGCCGGGTTGCCACAACCTCCCTCTCTTAGGGAATTTCGTCCGGTCAAAATTCGTCACACGTCACAGTTCAAACAATTCCGAGTACGTTAACCGGATTTTAGACTTTCGTTCCCAAAGAAAAAGACTTAAGTCATACCTTTTAGATTTCACCTTGTCCAATATTATCAACCCCTTTCACAATGATTGTACCACTCGCCCCAATTAGTCCTCGAACTCAAGCCCCACTTACACATCAAATGACATTGGTTTCATCGTGCTCTAAACAACACGTCTCATACATCCACAGGTTCATCATCCAAAGTACGCTAAGGAACAACACTTAACATTCACAATGTCTTGCTAAGCTAGCCTGATCTATCACTAATAAACAAACATAAATCATTCTACAGAATCGTACTAACCGTTCAAACAAAACCTCAAAAGAGTTTGGAAGGCATTTAATCAAGAGAGATCGAATTTAGGACTTCCCTTTCGAAGGTTAATGATTACTCCCACTACTGCATGAGCATTGCCAGCACTCTTACTGTTTGAGCATAAGAACAATTATATACACATTAAATCTACTGGATCTTTCATTTGCCAGTCATAGGTTATTCAATTCATCCAAGTATTCTCTCTCCTTACCACTCCATAAATTTCCTCTTGGATTGTAGGTAGCATAACCACCCCCATACCTCTGACTAAAACATGAACGATCTCTATACCTTCGAGAGACATCATTTTTATGAAGTACTATCCCATGTAGCGGGACTAACCACACCAACACCCCTCCCAAGATATCCTTATGTTCACTATTAGTCCAGAGAATATATCCCCGACGTACATAATAACTTTACTTCCCGTAGTATTCATCATATATCAGAATCATACCCAGAACTATCGTACTCCCCAACATATCTTCGACTTACTTATTGGTCCTTTAGTACGTCCCTAACTTACAAGGATGAGATTGCCCCAAAATCACCTACATCCAAGTATTCAAAACACTCAAGACTCATAGCTATTACGCCTCCATCCATATTACATTCTTGAATACACGGCTCTATACAAAGTCCACCAAAATTTTGAACAGCCACCAAAATTTTGAACAAAGGGGCATTACCACCATTATCTAACCCCATCAATTGACTCATTCCCAAAAGGTTCCATCACTCTACAATGCCTAGCCATAAGATTACGAATGATACAACTCTCCTCAATGAACATTTTACTGCCCAAACATTGTCGACAAAAGACTTAACTAATCTCCATGCCTTACTAGTGCTAGAACAAAATTATCAAAATGCCAAAATTCTACAGACAACCGACCACCATCTATCATAACTTGTATAGTAACCTTATGACCATAGTATATAAACAAACTCCAGTCAGCACAAAGGCGTTTAACTCTCAACTCCCAAACTCAAATCTCTAACGATCAACAAACTCCGGGTCGCATCCTTCACGACCCCTATCATGACCACAACCTTACGTTAAGTTGAGAAATATACTTTTAATTAAGAAAAATTATGAGATTCATTAAGATCAAAGTTCAATTTAACCTTTTATTCCTTTAAATTTTAACACAATGTAATCATACAAGCATACTAATCATAATCAAACACACCACATACCAATCATACACATACCGAAGAGAATCATTGAGAATGACACGCTAATTCGGGTAACTAATCCAGATTTCTCATAGAAAGAACGTCAGTCAAATGCTTTTCTATTTCGAACTCCAGAATAGTTAATTAGACGCCCAAAGGCAAGTCATATCATTCCAAAGATTCAACCTCTATGCACACATAAACACAGCACGCGCAACACAATTCAATCGCAAGCCCATGCAAGCACTCAATTCATGCCGTATAGTGATGCCTATAATCATCAAACAAGTCACACACAAAGACCATTAGCACCCACAGCTCATAGGTATTCGAATCTAGAGCTCTGATACCATTCTGTCACGACCCCGACTTCAAGGCGCGTGATCCCCACATGGTATTCCAACTTTATAAAATAACAGAGAAAACCACTTGGATTAATTTGATATAAAATCGTTTTCT
Source organism: Heliamphora exappendiculata (assembly GCA_034768845.1). Taxonomy (NCBI): domain Eukaryota; kingdom Viridiplantae; phylum Streptophyta; class Magnoliopsida; order Ericales; family Sarraceniaceae; genus Heliamphora; species Heliamphora exappendiculata. The sequence goes on along the minus strand of JAOTRH010069721.1, from coordinate 4,204 downwards.
TTCCAAACTAAAAACAAATTACTTTGAAGTGTAAATCTTAAAAATTTCGGCAAAATTCCCTCTGTTTTTCGAATTATCCAAAATTATTTATCAACCTGTCAATCTCAAATACAATTTATACGCAGGCACAGCCAAGATCTCAACTCACAATCACAATTTAGTAATATCCAATAATATTCCCCAAGCTATTGTAGCTATCATATGCATAGCTTATGAAGAGTTCATTCATTCAAAGGAAAATTCTTAAATAACATAAGGCTCCATAATATAAATTTTCTAAGCAAATGCATCTAACCAAAAGAAAAATATTTACATGAGTTCTATCATATAATTCTTTGCACTTACAAATGATTACATGTCTCCATCATTAAAAAAATCTTGTTCTTCGCTCTGGAACACTTCAGAATGCCTTCATACCATCTTCTTTTATTAAAACCTGTAAAGATTGTATACATACAACCTGAGCTAAAACTCGTAGAATAAGAATAATAAAAGTACAATGCATGATTTGTAAGATGTGAATGGTGTGATATAATGCAATCACTATCAATCATGTTTATAATCCATTTTATTCTTCATCTCTTCGTACATTATTTACTATACTTTTATTCTTTCTTATTAAATTATTTAACTTTCGTTTATCCTTTTTATTCATTTCACAATTTACATACACCTTCAGTTAATATAAATTTCAATGATAATATAGATTCATTTTGATTCCTTAACTTCAATTTTTACTAACTATTTCACTTAATCCTTCTATTAATTATTCCAATCTCATATCATCATAAATTTGCTTCAGTTTTTTATTCATCTATTAAATTTTTATTTCTACCTTTTTTCTTTTCCTTTCCTTTTCTTTCTCCTTTTTATTAGTTACATTCATCTCTTGTTATCTTTTTTTTCAATTCTTTTATCTGTTATTCACATTTTCATTTCATTCCATTAATCCAATATTGAACCGACGTCGGGTGCAACTTATAAAAATCCCTCCCTATTCCCCCAATAGACTACGCGAAGCCATTGGGTAATAGATAGTTTCATGACTCACCACGACTACTGCCTTTTTTGGTTTCCCTGAGGAACATCGACAGGTAGGCAACTCATGAACACCTTTTTGGGGACTAAGTTAGTCAAACCCAACTTATCACATTCACATCAACCATCCTCGGTTCAATATTTGATTAACCATATCAACATTCATTAACAACTGGGAGTTCATCTCCCCAGTCCAATTTCACATTTCACATAATCTTCCTTCTCATTCACAATTGTTACATCATTTTATTTTAGATTCCATACCATGATTTCCCAAATCAAATCTCACATCGTTTTCATGTTATCATAGTTTCATCAAAACTCACGTTCATGATCATCAAATTTGAATTTATTCGTTAGGCAAATTTAAATAATAAATGCGTCAAAATCTTTCCTAATTATTCCAAAATTTCTTGCTGAAATCACAAATTCAATATTACTATCGACATAGTTCATCAATCTCACATTAAGGGAATCATGTTCTTTAATGACTATTTTATCACATACATATCACACATCCCAAACCATGTTTCACATTTTCTTATTTCAATATTATAAATTTCATATCATGTTTCAAATTTGCACATCAACGACTTACTAACCATACAACTTTGTACGTAAGATTAATAATGTTCTAAACTTTCCAACTCTCTTTACTTAACGTATCACATCAATTTATTCATTTTGATTTTCACATTTAATTCAACACGTTTCAAATATAAATCCATCGTGGTCTTCTTTTTCTTAATTAACTTCAAATCATTTCATTCTAAATATCTATTCAATCACAAGTTCTTAGTTGTTCTACGTCCACGACTTTCTAAATCCTTTCCAATTAAACCAGGAACTTAAACCATTATCATCAAGTTCTTTAATTATGTGATATCATCAACATTTTAATCATCCAGGTCATTTCATTTTATTCATTGTCCTTATCTTGCTTTTGCTACTTAAATGTGTCAGAATCACACCTTAATTTTCACCCCCCTCTATTTTGCTACAGTTTCAATGACACTCATTATTCATTGTATCACATAGCTTAAATTAACGGGTTTAACCACATATACCCCTTTATTCATCATGTTGTTTCATTTCAACAAATTTTCATTTTATCCCAATTCCGTCACATTGTTCAATCTTAGCATTACTTTCACTTCTTTAAATCTTTAAAGTTCGCAACCAAATCTTAAGTTTACACTCTCCAACTTCATGAAATTTTCTTATAAAGTAATCCAATTTGGTTAATCATTAAAAATGTTTAAACCTAACCATTGACTTAACTTTTTTAAAACTCAAGCTTTATTCCAATTTAAATTATGATTTTTTGGTAGAAATCCACATACCCTCAATTTAGATTACAAATTTAAACTCAAGTCACAAAATCTCATAACCTTAGCCCCTTTATTTAACCTCAATTCCTTGACTCTAACTTCAAACTCTAAAATTCTACTCTTCAAGTTCATCACACTCAACCTAAGAACCTCTTTTAGCTCATTTTGCTACAAGTCATAATTCTTTGATTATTAACCAATTCTCTATCTAGCTCAATTCATAAACATATATTATCACCATAAGTAAGAATGTGTAATTAATTTATTCATCCCAAAGCCAAGAACTTAATTAAAAAGCTCAAGCTCACACGATCAACCCTTGAGTTAATTTAAAGTTCATTGTCACATAACCCCCACATTTAATGAATTCTCCCATTTTATATACTCCATTTAAGGATTAATCCTAATTCATTAGACATCAACCCAAGTATTATATACATCAATCATTAATTGGGTTTAAACTCACTAATTGATTTAACCTCTATGAAATTTATATTTTACGATAACCCATCTAGGTTCTATATTCTAGTTCTTCTCAAATTTCAAGTTAAAATTACTAATTCATCCCTCCATTCACAATTTCATATGTTACATGGCTCATTCACTTCTCTAAATGCTCCAATTTTCTTCTTGCATCATAATTTCCCTGAGAATAAGTTAATTACACCAACACTAACAAGAGTTTTGGTTAAATCTTCCAAATCCTTAGGGTTTTGATGGATTATCAACTAAAATCATCACAAAACACCTCAAAACACTAAGATTAGTCAAGATCCTACCTGGTTGAGCCTCTGGAGCTTCGAAATCCACTCAATCCCGCCACCTAGGGTTTTCGGCCACCTTGGGAATTTTCTCCTTGAAGCTTCAAATTGAAAACCTTGCTACCTGGCCTTTAATTCCACTCTTGTAGCCTCCAATTAATCCCCTAATTTCACAAATCATTTTAGAGGGAGAAGGGTTGATCAATGCTCTATGAATTAAGAAGCAAAAAGGGAAAGAGAAGAAGAAATGAAGATGGTGCCAACTGTGGTGGCGGCTCATGACCTCTTTCATGTTTTTAATGGTAATTTCTCAAGGTTTCTAAAGAGATCCATCACGAATCAATTCATGGACCAAAGAAGAAGAAAGAGAATTACAGAGAAAAGAAAAAAAAAGGGCCACGGCGGCGCACAGAACTTACCCGCTGGTGATGAGAAATGTGTTGGATCTCCAAGGCTTTGTTTGCTTGCCACCATTCCCCTTGACTTTTCTAGACCACCCACGCCACTTTTCAAACCATGATTCCATGAATCAAAGCAATTGGAAATGAAGAAATTGGTTTCGGTACTGACAGGGGAGTTGCCGCCGAGTATGGGTAGGAGGTTTGAAGCCTTTGCCTGTTAAATCATGCTTCCCCCCTTTTTTTTTTTTTGAACCATTTGGACGCTTCCTAACTAAGCACGCCCATTAACGGAAAGAAGGCAACGAAGAAGAAGAGGGAGAGCAGGGAACCAGCGGGAGTTTAGTTTGGGATTCCTAGGTTTTGGTTTTAGATATATCTATATATATATATATATATATATATTGTGTCATCTCTCTCTCTCTCTCTCAATGTTTCCAGAGGGTTTTTCATTTAATTTCCACGCTCTTATTTAACACCACTAATTAAGAGTGGAAATATATTAATTCCTATTTTTTTTTCATATTGTTAAATTTTCCAACCTCGTAGTATTAGCCACATTTAATTATTCCGAGATCTCCGCCCATCTTAATCATATATATATATATATATATATATATATATAACACTATTCTCAAAATTCATATCCGAATATTTTAATTACATCCACATAACT
>JAOTRH010069710.1:0-17972 GCA_034768845.1 Heliamphora exappendiculata | reverse complement strand
GATTTATCTGTGAATAAATTTCCTCTCTCACTTAGATTTTTAAAATATTTTTTAGGGTTATAAAAATCTATTTAATTAAAATAAATTTATTAATTTCGAAAATCACACGATCTGAAAAAATCAAACATCTTTCCATGTACACGATTCCAATGATTCCGGTTTGTCAAACTATCTTTTTCTGTTTAAATGCGTAACAAATAAAATTCGATAAATGCATAGTTTTTTCCTTTAGCTTTTCAGCTAAGGTAGTGATTAAAGGCATTTATTTATTTTATTTTTTGTTTAACATTTTTTGAAAAAAAAAATTTATTTCGATTAAATATTTTTCTATTTAATTAATTCAAAATTCGAAATTAATTTTAATATTTTTCCAAGATATTTGATTTTGTAAAAAAAATTATCTTAAATGTAATATTTTGTAAAAAATAAAATATCTAAAGTTTTTTCATTTAATTAAAAAACATTAATTTTTTTTCTATTATAAAATATTTTAATTAAAACTAAATTGTTTGAATTAATTAAATTAACAGAATAAATAAAACAGATATGTAACATCTACGTAATTCATATATATATAAACACGATATGCATATATCTCGATTTTATGATCAAAGTTAAACGCTGAAGTGTTTCAGTCTTCTTTAGAAGATAAGATGTAATAATTTATATTTGTCTCTAATTCTTATATCCTGATTGTATTAGGATACCCTGATACACTATGATATACAAGTATATCATATCAGTATCAAACATATCATAAACATCGATCAAAATAACCTGGGAAAAGCCAGAACCACCGCCGGCCACCTTCACCACTACTGCCACCATGGTGCCGCCACCTTCAGGCGGCTTTTGCCGCCACCTCGGTACTCCGTTTTTGACAGTTTTTATATTTAAAAATAGTTCTTAAAAAGTAATATTTTTTTGTCAAAAAAACAGCTCGAAACTTACTCAGAAAACTTCTTGGAAAAAGATGCTGCAGCTAGCCGCTGCCGCCGCCCCAAATTACCCCAAGTTTGGGCTTTTTTCGATGGTCCTTTTGTGCCCATTTTTTTTTGAAAAAAATAACTAAGATATACAGAAACATGATGCTTCGGAGAACGCATTGAAAATAGTCCGAAAAAGCCCCAAAAAATAGCCTTGAAGGCTGCTGCCCAGCACCACCGCCTATTTTTTTAACCTGTTTTATGCACTGTTTTAGCCCAATTTTTAATGGTTTTTGGACAGTATTTTAAGGTATGCTTGCTGCTATTTTATACCTACAAAATTGCTCAAGAAATAGTCTAAAAAATGACCCCAAAAATCATCAAAATCACCGCCGAACCGTCACTGGCAAAGCCATCGGTGGTGAGCTAATTTTGCTTATTTTTTTTTTCACTATTTTTGACTTATTTTTGTTACTATTTTTAATGCATAAATACTGTAGAAAACTCACTCAAATTTAAAATCGTCAAAAACTTACCGCTATTCGTGACCTGTAAAAATCCAAAATCACCGCCAATGCCGTCGTCTTATCTTCGTGTTCTTATATATTCAACTTGTTCTCAAATAATCCAAACAGATATTAAAAAATATAAAATTAGTTATTACATCGATGTCATATCCCGAAGGATCACATTCGATTCTATAAAAAACTTAATCTATCACGGTCAACACGCGTGATTAAAAAATTAAGTAATCATCCATGCATTCAATCAAACATGAAATAAATGATGATCATAAAATCGAGATTAGAATACCTGCAAAACAAAGTTAGCATAGTTCTAAAACTACCCGGCCCCGATAAACCGTAAACAAAAAATAGAAACGGCTCTAATACCAATTGTTGGAGGTAAAACTGCCAAGATCATTGTTTTTGCAAACGATTTTCAATAAAAAATTAACTGGACGAGTAAACGCTAAAACGAGGTCCAAATAAAACTTTTGACGTCGAACGATCAAAATTAAAACCCGTGCAATCAAAGTTAATTTAGAAGAATACTTTTTACCGGTCAAATCTTTAACTACGTTTTTTATTCCAAGTCGAAGCTTCCGTTAGACCTTTTACTGTATTTTCTTAGTCGATTTCCTTGTATAGTGTGGACTATAATCCTATAAGAACTCGTACCTATAGAACCTGGACAACTTTAGTCTTGATAATAAGTTATAAAACTAGTTCAGCCAACCCTCATATTTATAGGGCTACAGTATGAACCTGTAGAGTAATTATGACTAAGACTTCTAGTGAAACACAAACACCCATTAGTGATTTTTTCAATTAAGCAAACATCATAACGGTATCTATAATTATGAAAACCTTACAGCGATTTCTGTAATTTTTATAAAACACTGAATTATAGTTTACACCACTAAAAAACTATAATTGCACTCTAAGCCATAATCTCAAGACTTTCTTGCATTGAGTTCCTGTTATTAAATGCTTAATATTTCTCCCAACGTTAAGATTCTCAATACCCACTAATTAAATTTAATTACTGATAATTTAATTTAATCGGTATCTTAAAATTTCTTAAACCCTTCCGCTTAACATATTTGACCGCTAGATAATCAAATTCACTTATAGAGTTTGACCCGGTCAAAACTTATAAGTTTTCTTAAATGGGTATCGACAATCCCGATCTTTTGGGACATGAATTCCGTTAATAATTAATATTTATCATATAAATAATACTGCTATCTAACTCACCGAAAATACAGACCCATATAAGATCGCACCCTCTAATGAATCCAAACAACGAATATTAAATATACGCAAATTAATAATTATTTCAAGATTAAGAGCATAAGCACTATTCATTATAACTTTGAGGTGTGAATTAATTTATATAATTAATATAAAATTAATTATCCAAATGTGTCGCATTCAATACACACAAAGTATACTAGCACAGAGAGTCGAAACAATAGACGACGCTATTATCTATTTTTCGTAACCAAGACAGGCCTACTAAAATCTGTGTTACAGTCGTACCAATGGTATGCCCATTTTCATCTAAACTGTGAACATAAAACTTATATTCTATAAGAACCTAAAATCTAATCTTCTGTGTGCAAGCCGTACTCTACACACCAAATTAAATACTATGCAGAATAAATGACATCCATGCATAATATTAAAGAAATAATATACATACATTGCTCATAAACTCTATACTGAGCCGTTATTTTTAGACCTATACAAGGTACGGCTGTGTGGTTTATTCGCCCAGGCCGCGATATTTTTTTTAAGCTGAAGATGTAAATAAACGCTTTCAAAACCCTTTGATCTTCTTTTATTTCGTATTCTTCTGTCTTATTTTTGTTCTATTTAATGTTAATTCTTCTCGGTTTACTTTCTTGAGAAGTGATGAATAGTAGATCTGGCCTAGATTAAATGAGCCATGGTCTCTATTCCTTACATTTTCATTTTTGCTTGTTCTGAGGTTCTACAAAACCAACGGCCATGACCTTTCAATGACACGACCGTGAGGTTTGTTTCACTAATAGTAACGGTCGTGAGGTTCTTATATCGAGCCATCACCTTTATGCCTATGAATAATCTGGCTGTGATATTACTTTATCCAGGTTGTGACCTTTGTCTTTGGCTAAGAGTGTGAGGATGTCTTTAAAAGCTTCATGATATTTATGCTTTATAGTTTTCTTTTCCTCTTTGCTGTTTTGATATGTATTATTTCTTTTATACCCTTGTTTCTTTCCTTAAGGGGCGATGAACAGTAGATCTAACACCAGATCATTGGGTTGTGATCGCTATTGTTTATGCTTTAATTTTAGTACCTAATGTGGACCTAGAACATGTCGACCGTGACCTTAAAATACCCGCGGCCATATTTTTTATAAGCCATAAAGTGCTGGTCGCCATATGTTGTTATCATGGTTGCCAGTTTTACGTCTGTAATTGTCGCAGCCACTCTTTTACCTTGGCTACGGCCACATGATTTTTGAAAGCCAGTGACATAAGAGATGTGTTCATGCATCCTTTTTTTCAATTCGTAGTGTCCAGTACTTGTTGTATAGTGTTTTTCATTGGATGAAGGATGAAGGATGAGGGATTTGGCCTAAGATTAATAGGTCATGACCTCTGTCCGGTTTATCCTACACATTTGGGCCCCTTTTTAGTCCTCGCTTCACATCCATACCCTTTTAGTAACTCTAAAAACCATAGCCATGACTTTCGTTCATCACGGCCGTGAGGTTTTATTTATCATGTTTGTCGCGGTAACCCTATATTTGTCATGGCCACAAGTTTTGTGACATTTTATGTCACGGCCGCGACATGTGTTGCTATTTCCATGTGTTTTATGCATATCCAGTAGCTTGAAAAGTGTTTTAATCTTTTTTGTATTGTTTTGTTTAGCCTGTTTATAGCATGTTTGAAACTAAAACTTTGTTGCATGTCCCTTAGGTCTTTATTTGTTAATTTCTTTTCTCACTCGGATGTTTTTCGCTTTGCTTTGCTCAAACTATATGTGCAGTATATCTAGAAATAATAACAAAATCGCATGACCCTGAGAATCGTAGTTAGGTTTTGTTTTGTTGTTTGCTTTTGTTTGAACTCTCTTTAACCTCCCGTTCTGTATATGTTACCTTTAAAAAAATTTATAATAAGAACCAATATTGACAAAGTAGAAGCTAACCTCACGGTTGGGTGAGAATGATGCCTAACACTTTTCCTTCTCGTACTTTAGTCCCTGAACTCTCTTTTTCTCTAGTTATACTTTTAAAAGACTTGCAGCCTTTTATTTTTCTTGATTTTTCTCAAAAATCAAGTGGTGACTCCATTTTGTTTTAAAAATGCGTTTGGATATCTTGAATTTTTCATTTTAAATAAAAAAGGAACTTTCTTCTAAAAATAATGGCTATCTGATGCATTTCCCCTTCCAATCTTCTAAAAATGCTCTTAAAAATACCTTAAAGATAAAGGGATAACAAAAAGTTTTCAAAAAGGTTTTTATGCTTTTAGCCTTATAAGAACATCACAGTCATGACAACATGATGTTACGACCATGAGAAACAAAGGCAGAAAAAAGTGTTGGCCAAGCGTATAAAGCTCATGGCCATTACTATAGGTTTAACAAAACACTCGGCTGTGACATTAAAAGGCCGCGCCTATCATTGTTTACAACTACATAACATACAGAAAAAACGTCATACAAAATGGAGACCATAACCCATTTGATCTAGGCCAGATCTACCATTCGTTACCCAACAGGAAGATAAATTGAGGTACAGAAAAGAGAAAATGCTAAACAGAGTACGAAAAAGGGAGAAAACCCTAAAATAAATGAATATCAAAGAGTTTTGAAATGAGTTTTCATGTTTTTAGCCTCTAAACAGATGTCGCGGCCGTAACAATTGAATGTTGCAGCCATGAGTGAATAAAGCACAAAGCATAAGGCAAAAAGTGTGCGACCGTGATTGTAAGTTTAAAAAAACATACGGTCGTGACACTAGAAGGTCGCGGTCGTCATGTTCCACAGAACCTTAGAAAGCTTTTGAAGTGCTCAGTGTGCTGATGAGCATCAAAACAAAACAAAAATAACTGTAAATATATGAAACAGAGAGCTATGAACACACTATTTATGATGAAAACTTAAGGGAACAAATGCTTACATTGAAATAAATGGTAAATAGATAGCAAAATAATGATAACCTTATCCATGACACCCTCGAGGGAAGAAAATGAGAGTTTATAGAAGAGTCGTGGATTTCCATGGTTACATCGTGCGAATATCCACCTCGAATGGCCCCTCGGAGGTGAGAATAGGCTATCTCCAGGCCAATATGAGCTCTTCGAACTCCTACAACACAAGCAAGAACACGAACAAAGCTCGAGAAGTAAAAAATGGATGGGAGAATATCGGGTGGCAGTGTATTTGGGTAGAGTTTGGGCCTCCAAATTTTTGCTCTTTTTGTTCTGCTTGGAAACGATGCCTATTTATAGGCAAGGTGAGTAACACAGACCCCCTCTAGAATGCTGTCATCTGTCCAAAAAGGGATAATAGTGACGGTCGCTACCTTTTTACTTTTCCACAATGACAACCGCTACCTTTATGCTGGTGAAAAGGGCAGCTGCAACTTTTAAAAGTCACGGCTAGGATAAAAAGATGCGGCTGTGAGAAAGGAAGTCATGACCTGCTTTAGGGTTTGTAAAAAGGTCATGGCCGTGACATAAAAGTCACGACCTAGATGTTGCTTGGTGGTTTTCTTGGATTTTGAGCCATATTCGTGATTCTGCTTGCTTAGGAGTATCTTTGAGCAAGATTCTCGTACTTTTGTCATTGGAGCGCATTCGAGAAGGGTGCTTAAGATTCGATTTAATCAGATTAGGGTCTCTATAGTTGCCCTATTTGATAAAGCTTACAAGAACTCGGGGTGCAAGTAAATGTCAAAGCTCTAGAGACAAATCGATTGAACAAGCCGCTAATCTTAGGCTCAAATAAAACATGTAGAAAAGTGTGATCGAACCTAAATTTTTATCGAGCGTTCTACGTACCTCTATTGCAAAGGATCAAACCAGTCGTAGTTCGTAGGGCAATATATATGATGCAAATAGGCCAATCATGATGCATGGTAGGTACAGGACGATGCAAATAGGTGCAATGTAAGAAAGTTTAAGGTCACAACACAGACCGAGGAATTAGAGATCAGTTTTAGGTCGTGAAAGGATCGATGAGTCAATTTAAGGTCACGAGGAGGACCGTTGAGTCAGTTTAAGGTCACAAAGAGGATTAAAGGGTCAGTTTAAGGTCATGATGGGTACCGAAGGGTCAGTTTGAGGTCGTGAGAATGACCAAATTCTTATAGGGGTAATTTTTAGGTCATGCGAGGACCAATGAGCCAGTTTAAGGTCATGAGAAGGACAAAATAGGAAAAGAAGCATTTTTAAGGTCATGTGGGGACCGGTAAGTTATTTTAAGGTCATGCGGAGGACGGAAGATGCTAGGGTCAGTTTAAGGTTATGAGGAGGACCGAAGATGCTAGAGGTAGTTTTAGGTCATGCGGGGACCGATTTGTCAGTTTAAGGTCATGAGCAGGACTGAATAGGTAAATGGGCATTTTAAGGTCATGCGGGGACAGGTAAGTCAATTTAAGGTCATGAGTAGGATCGACGAGTCAGTTTATGGTCATGAGGAGAATCGAAGGTGTAAACTTATTAGTTTTAGGTCGTGTCAAGGACCGATGATGTAAACTTATCAGTTTTAGGTCGTGACAAGGACTGAGGATGTAAACCTTCTATGTTTTTAGTCGTGACAAGGATTGGGGTTTTCAAAAGGGCATTCAGAACATATGCTAAAAGAGTTTTTGATTCGTTCAAGACCTACACGAGGGTAACTCAAAGGTCCATAAAGGTAGGGGCATAAAAACATGGCAGCCGTTACTTTTGGAAGTGGTAGCCTGCACTATTGTGCCATAGGGATATGACGGCTTGAACATAAAGTTCACGACCGGGAGAAAAGTTTGAATAATGTTGCGGCCGTGGAAAAGTAAAGTTGCGGCACGGGTCAAGTTGTTACGACCGTGAGATTTATAGCTTTCAAATCTCGCGGCCGCGAGGTCGATGACAGAACATAAGTTATGTGACAGTTCGAAATAACCATTCGCACAAACTCAACAAAATAGCTCTCTCCTCTCTCTCTCTCTCTCTCGAATCTCCCTTCTCTCTCACTTTCTCAACTCTCTCTCCCTTGACTCTTTCTCCTGGAAGGATGTTTCTCCTCTCCTTAGTTTTGGTTGTGTTTTGGGCTCTCAAGGGTGGCAGCTTTGGCTTTGGGTTTGTCAGAGAGGAAGGTGGCAGTGCCGGCGGAGGAGGTGGCATAGATGTTGGAGGTGACGGTGGTGTGGTTGGTGGTGACGAGGAAGCGGCAAGAGGTGGAGCGGTACTGGGCGGTGTCGATGAGGTTGCCGCGCCGCGGGTGGGGACGACGATGTAGAGGATGGTGGTGTACCCAGGATGCAAGAGGTTTTTGATCCCTAAACGTACTACTCGGTGAATCACCGACTACGGAGGCTGGCCATGAAGCGCTTCATCATCCCTGATGTGATTGCAAAGCCAAAGATCCTCCTACAGCGTCATGATAATCACCTATCGTCTCGAAACCTTCAGGTAAGCCGAGGTTTTGAATTCTTTAATTATTTCATTGTTTGAAAGTTTGTTTTGGAATGTTCGAACTTTTATTTGGATGTTGATTGCATTGAACTTGGACATTGAATCACATTGGTTGTTTGAATATTTAAATTGAATAAGATGTTTGGATTAAATTGATTTAGAGTTCAGGATTGAGATTTGAATTGGAGTTAGTTTGGAATATCGGAGTTAACTAGGTTTAGACCTTGACTCGGATTGGATGAACCTTTGCTCTTAGGCAGGATGAACTTTTGGACTTTGAATTGAAATTTTAAACTTTAGATAAAACATGATCTTTTGGATTAAAATGAACATATGAAAAAAAAACTCAGAACCTCGGTCAAAACAAACTTAGGTTCGTAGAAGAGGAGTTTTTGGAATTGTATTAAGGGTGGATTCGGCTAGATGAGGCTAATTGAATTGAATCTAGGCAGACGTTAGGTTGAGCATCGTGTTAAAACGTGGGTCTAGGACGCGTTTGAAATGAACTTAGAAACTAGGTTGATTTGGGAAAATGGAACTAATGGGTTAGGATGCTGATTTGAAGTTAAATTTTGAGTATCAAATTGAGATTGAGTTTGATTTTAAAATGAAACGTAATTAGTTGGATTTTGAAAATGGAACCAAATTGGGTTGAAGCAAGATTGGGTTGAGTTTGAAATTGATTTTTGCATTTTTTGTTGAGATGAAATTTTGGTTGAGTCCACAATTTTGAGTTTTTCGAGGTTGAATTTGGGATGGGTTCGAGGCCGATTAGGGGCTGTGTTATAAGAGAATTGAATTTTGAACTTTTTGAATTTGAATCGAGTCTGTAGATTATTTGAGTTTTGCGTTGGCTTGAGTTCTTTTGAACTTCAAATTTTGAACGGGGTTGAATTCAAATTTTGTGAACCTACGTCAATGGGTTTCAGATTGAATTTTGAAATTGAGTAAAAAATAGGAGTGAAGTCAGATTTCTATTGAATTCGAAGTTGAATCCTAGAGAATTGGTTTTGATCTGGTTGAGTCGTTATCAGTTTTGAAACGGGGGTAGGATTTTGGATTAAAACAAAAGAAAAATGAAACGAGTGAGATTTTGACTCTTAAAGCGTAGGTTAATTTTGAGACTCATTTTGGTGTTGTTTTGATTATCGTTAGTTTGCTTCAGCTACCTTGTCACGTGCTTTGATTTTGATCTTGTCATTATTTCCATTATCGCTTTTGTTCACTGATTTATTTGTTTCGTTTTCATTTCAAGCGAGATTGCGCGTCCAGGAATTTGGATATTCCTCTGACGTCCTAGAGTGGTACATGGCCCTACCTCCTCACTACCGAGAGATTATTGACCCAGCGGGTTTCAATTGCTTCATTACTGTGCTTGAGGGAACCAACAACGACAAGGTCAGTCTTATTGCTCTGACCGAGAGATGGTGGGACACCAACAACACTTTTTATCTACCCACATTTGAGGTAACTCTAACCCCTCTTAACTTCTCTCTCATCACCGGGATTCGAGTAGGCGGTGACCCGATCCCCTATGACCCTGATATCTGCCAGAGTTCTGCGGCTCTCACTTACTTTCTTGGTCACGTGCTCCCATCCATCGACAAGGGGAGCATCCGGTATACATGGCTGAAGAAGACCTTCCATCATTTCATTTGTACAGAGGTCCACCACTTATAGTGGGTGGCGTGTGCATTCCTGCTCTACATATTCGGGATAGCCTTATTCCAGAACATAGAGAACATGGTCATCTCTACTACCTCATTGCGATGATGGTGGTGGGCCAAATTGGCATTTTTGACGAGGGGGAGTTGCTCTCGCCACCCTTTACGGATATATGATTACTGCTACCCAAACCTTTGATCTGAGCATAAGCGGGTATTGGCACGTCTAGAAGGTACATCTCTATTTCTCTGTCCTTTTTTTCATTTCCCATTTCTATACTTGCATATTTGTTTCAATTATACTAATGTTTCTCTTGATTTTCTACAACTCTGGGCCTACAAGTTCTTAGGTATGCGTCAATCGGTGAACTCCTGCTATCACCCACTTGTGATTCCCTGGGCACTCCGTGGGCGAGACGTTATCGAGGTACAAATCCCGACAGGAAGGACATTGATGATGATCGCCACTTTCTAGACACTCTCACCCCCGACCGGGAATGTCACTCATGCTTCTGTTCATTCCCACTTTTAATTTCCTGTATGTATGCTACCTGCTGACATATCTCTTTGATCTTCAGGTACATTAGGATATCTAGGTTGGCATGGAAGAGTGAGCTGGTGTTAACCTGATGTGGAGCCGAGAGGCTACTCTGACCCGCGCCTTACTTGAGGGGCCATTCTACTGAGAGTGGTATCTCGGTGAAAGCATGGTTCGGCAGTCGTTGGGGTATGATCACTTTCGTATCCCGAGGACGCCTCCGATCGGGATGCGTCAGACTAACCCTCTTCGTACGACTGAGATTACCCATGCCATGGTAGGCATTGATGCTGCTATGCTGATCGAGGGTGAGGATTGTGACTACATTGCCTTTTCCCGAAAGAGGCTCATGCCTGCTATGGGTGTCCGTGCCACCGTACGAGGTCCTCTTCCTAATGTCCTGGGTCCCGTTCATCCTAAGCTTCCATGGATAGTAGACACATACGTGGATGGGGACCTCCGCCATATCCATATTCCTAAGCCAGCTGCCCAGGAGATACTTCTCCTCCCAGCATAAAGTAGGTACATCTCTCTTCCCTTCTTTCCCTTCCATACCGCTCTTCGTGCCTTCTATATTGCCTTTTATACCTGACTTGTACTAGACCTGCTATCTGATTGTATTGATCCTGGTGTTTGACTGTACTGATCCTGGTGTTTTCCTTTGACAGATGCTCTGAGAGTTGTGCGATCAGTGCTTTCGCCTTATTTCTGGGATGAGGGTCTTAGTTCGTCGCTAGGATGCTGCTTTCCGAGCTCAAGGTGCGGAGCCTCCTACTTCCCTGGGTGACCCTTCTACGGTACTCAGTCTCTCCTTGTTCACATTTACATTTTTTCATTTTTACTTTCTTGCTCATATTTATCTACTTTAACTAATGTGGCCCTTTTCTTCTTTCAGCGTGGACGTGGCGGAGGGTCGAGGACTCGTGGCGGTCATACGACACCTGCTGCTCCAGTCTCACCACTAACGCAGATTTCCACTTCCTCTTCTATTGTTGCTACTTCTTTTAGAGTTGGGACTTCTAGCGCAACGCAGACTTACACTAGCACATAGGAGGGGACGGGGTCGTTTAATGAGTTTTCTCAGGGAGGCTATGTCGTCCGGAGGAAGAGGACCTAGCGGGAGTGACCTTTCTAAGCTTACATACTGTTGATGATCTCATTTTCTCTCCTTTTACTATACATAGAGGTATGCGTGCCTGTTTGATACATTCTAATACCTTATCTTTTTGCACCACACTAATACATTGCTCCGGCTCACTGTATAGATATACTGATTTCAATGCTCACTGATTTACTGCTCTGACATACATTGATAGACTGTCTTTGACACACTGCACGGATACTATGGATGGGGCCTTCGTGCCTTTGGTTCTTCTTTTGGCCTGCGTATCATGACACACATAAACATATTACTTTATATATGATGGGTTAGGCCTTTGTGCCCTTTGGTTTGTACTTTTGATTGTCATGGATGCCTTATGATTATTATATTATGAAAATCATTTTTGAATGCTTGATTTGATTGTGCATGATGTATGATTCATGAGTTGAAATCCTACTATACAAACTACTTTTCCTTATTGCGAGTTGTTTATAAGTTGTCAACGACGATTTGGGCACATTGACAAAATGAGGAGAGGCTGCCAAAATTTTCTACATAAAAAGGTCGTGGCAGTGAGTTTTGAACTTGCGGTCATGGGTTTTGTGTATAGAGGTTGAACTTTCATGGAGAAAAGTTTACGGCCTGGATTTTTGAACATCACGACTGTAGGATTTGAGGAGAAAACATGGCGACTGTGAGATATGAATGTGGTGGCTGTGAGAAAACCTTTTGGCGCAAAACTTTGGGCAGATTTTGTGATTCCCTCCATTTCTTGTTCTATAAAAAGGTGCAACTGTTCTAGACCCCCACTGTTCTTGATATCTTGCACTTTCTTTGCATTCTTCATGGCCCACTCTTACAACAACTCTCTGTTGGCTTAGATGAGCAACATTTCTCCAATTGAGCGCAAAAACTTCCTCAACTTTGGCTTAGGTATGCTATTCTCTTTGCGAACCATGAGGAACGATTGGTATCTTCTGTGAGGAGCAGCCCAGCTGTGGGATCCCAAGGTACATGTATTTGGTTTCGGTGTCGAGGAGCTATGGCTGACAGTGGAGGATTTTTCGGCCATTTTGGAGATTTCGCGTTGAGAAGAGGTCATAGTCCCTACACCTTTCTCAAGTCCTAGGGAAGGGTTGATGCAACTTTGTGTTTATTATTGGAGACAAAACTGCCAAGATTATTATTTTTGCAAATATTTTTTGGTAAAAAATTAATTAAAAGGGCAAACGCCGAAACAAGTTCTAGATAAAACTTTTTTTTGCCAAACGATCAAAATTAAAACTCGTGTAACCACAGTTAATTTAGAAGAATACCTTTTACCGGTCAACTCTTTAACTATGTTTTTTATTCCAAGTTGAAGCTCCCGTCAGTCCTTCTACTATACTCCCTTATGCGATTCCCGGATATAGCGTGGGCTATAATCTTCCGAGAACTCGTACTAGCAGAAGCTGGACAGTTTTAGTCTTGAAAACAAGTTATGAAACTAGTTCAACTTAGCCGCATATTTATAGGACTACAGTAGGGACCTGCGGAGTAATTATAAGTAACACTTCTAGTGGAACACAGACACCCATCAGCGATTTATACAATTAAGCAAACCTTATAGATGTATCTATAATTATGAAAACCTTGTAGCGGTTTCTATAATTTTAATAAAATACTGAATTACAGTTCACACCACTAAAGAACTATAATTGCACTTTGACCCACAATCTCAAGACCTTTTTGCATTGAAGTCCTGTTATTAAATGCTTATTATTTCTCTCAATGTTAAGATTTTCGATACCCGCCAATTAAATTTAATTACTAATAATTTAATTTAATCAGCATCTTGTAATTTCTTAAACTCTTTCGCTTAACTTATTTGATCGCCGGATAATCAAATCTACTTGTAGGGTTTGACCCGGTCAAAACTTATAAATTTTCTTAAGAGGGTATCGTCAATCCCGATCTTTCGGGATGTAGATTCCGTCAATAATTAATATTCACCATATATATAATACCGCTATTCAACTCACTGGGAATATAAACCCATATAAGATTGCACCATCCAATAAATTAAAATAACAAATATTAAATATACGCAAATCAATAATTATTTCAGGATTAAGAGCATAAGCACTATCCATAATAACTTTGGAGTGTGAATTAATTTATATAGTCAGTATAAAATTAATTACCCCAATTTATCTCGTTCAATACACACAAAGTGTACTAGCACAGAGAGTCGAAATAATAGACAATGCTATTATCTATTCTCCGTAATCAAGGCATGCATATTAAAAGTCTGTGCTACATTTGTACCGATGGTATGTCCATTTTTATCTAAACTGTGAACAAAAAATTTATATTCTACAAGAACTTAAAATCTGATCTTCTGTGTGTAAGCTGTACTCTACACATCAGATTAAATACTATACAAAATATTAGACATTCATGCATAATATCAAAGAAATGATATACATACATTACTCATAAATATTTTCATAAAATAGAAAATTAATTTTATTAAAATTAAATTAAATACTAAAAATATAGTTTTCAGTATACCAACCCTAACAATCTCCCAGTCATACTCAAAACCATATTGCCATACATCTAACTCACGTGCCCTCTACATGATTATCAAAAGTCTTAGCTGGTAAGCTCTTTGTAAAATGATATGTAAGATTGTCTCCTGATACAATCTTGGTCACAACAACATCACCTCTCTGTACAATTTCTCGTATCAGGTGATACGCTCAATGTGCTTTCTTTTCTTGTGGATCCTTGGCTCTTCAAATTTTTAACCGCTCCTCTATTGTCGCAATAAAGTGTAATAGCCAACTAAACTGAAGGGACCACCTCTAGATCCAACAGGAAGTTCTTGAGCCAAACGGCCTTCTAGACTGCTTTAGAAGCTGCCACGTACTCGGCCTCCATAGTGGAATCAGCAATACATGATTGCTTGATACTCCTCCAACTTATAGCTCCACCTCCTAAGGTAAACACATATCCTAAGGTAGACTTGCAGAAATCATTTTCAGACTAAAAATATGAGTTTGTGTACTCCAAATGTACTAGACTGTCTTCCTGGTAAACCAGCATATAATCTTTAGTCCTTTTCAAGTACTTGATTATATTCTTTACCGCAGTTCAATGCTCTTGCCTTGGGTTAGACTGATATTTGCTAACTATGCCAACAGCAAAGCAGACGTCGTGTCAAGTGCAAAGTATAGCATACATGAGGCTTTCTACTACCGAGGCATAAGCAATTGCCTCCATCTTCTCTATCTCATCAGGTGTCTTAGGACACTAATCCTTGGATAGAGTGATTCCATGCCTGAAAGGGAGAAACCCTTTCTCTGGATCCTGCATGCAAAAATGAGCAAGGATATCATCGATATACCTTGCTTGTGATAAGCCCAACATCCTTTGTTTCCGATCTTGCACAAGCTTGATTCCAAAGATGTGTCTGGCTTCTCACAAGTCATTCATATCAAACTGCCTAGATAACCATACTTTAACCGTAGATAATGCCCCCATATCATTTTTTATGAGCAAGATATCGTCTATATAAAGTACTAAAAAAATCACCACACTTTTGTCACGTTTCTTGTACACATAGGACTCATTCGGACTCTGATCAAAATCATAAGACTTTATGGCTTGATCAAACCGAGTGTTCCAAGACCTCGATGCCTGCTTAAGTCCATAAATGGATATCTTAAGCTTGCACAACATATGCTCTGGGCCCTTTACAATGAATTCGTCTGGTTGTATCATATAGATACACTCATCAAGACTTTCGTTAAGAAAAGATGTCTTGACATCTATTTGCCAGATTTCGTAGTCAAAATGAGCAGCAATAGATAAGAGAATCTAGATAAACTTAAGTATGGCTACTGGCGAAAAGCTTTCCTCATAATCGATCCCTTTTTTATGAGTGAGCCCTTTAGCAGCAATCCTAACTTTGAAGGTTTCAACCTTCCCATCTGCTCCTCTCTTCCTATTGTAGATCCACTTGCATCCAATGAGTTTTATCCCTTCAGGTGGTTCTACAAGTTTTCAGACCTAATTCGAATACATAGATTCCATCTTTGAATTCATAGCCATTTTCTAAATATCTGCATTTTTATCCTGAAGTGCTTCATTATAGTTATAGAATTCGGTATATATTTCTACCAGGATCTTGTCGAAAGACTCTCCCAAGAACATATACCAATGAAGTTGATGAACAACCCTTTCACTACGACGAGGCACTACCTGTGTTTGTGTACTAGCAGTAACACGCCGTGCAGAATCTGAACCCTGTGCTTCAGTACCCTGTTCTTGATTTGCACCTTTCTTAATAATCCTCTAACTACGACGAGGTAATGTAATATCAGTGACTTGTGGTTTTTCTTCCGTTCTACTGGTATTTCCTCTCAGTTCTTACAGAACAATTTTGCTATTAGACTTGTGATCTATAATATAATTCTCTTCCAAGAATCGGGTATTGGTACTAACAATGACCTTCTGATCCTTAGGATTATAAAATAGACCACCCATTCGTTCCTTTGGAATACCCCACAAAGAAATAGAATTCTGTCCTCGGTTTCAACTTACCCATGTTCCCTTTTAGCACATGTGCTTGACACTCCTAAATTCGAATGTGTTTCAAATTAGCCTTACGCCCGGTCCACAATTCTGTGGAAGTAGAAGGTACTGACTTAGAAGCTACCAAGTTTAGAATGTAAGTTACTATCTCTAAAGTGAGTCCCCAAAATGAATCGGGTAATCCTGAATAACTCATCATGGATCTTACCATCTCCATAAGAATTATATTCCTTCTTTCTGCTACACCATTTTGTTATGGACTGCCAGGTGCAGTCAACTGGGATGTAATCCTCTCTGATGACAAGTAGTCCTTAAACTCTCCAAAGAGGTATTCCCTATCACGGTCGAATCGTAGTGATTTGATACTTTTACCCAGATGCTTCTCTGCCTCTTCCTTGGATTCTTTAAATTTTTCAAAATATTCAGATTTACGGTGCATCAGATAAATGTATCCATACCTTGAGTAGTCATTAATGAAATTATTCACTAGGTACCGGTAGATAACACCGCTAAACATGTTTCAACCACCAGTGAATAGAAATTACATGGTTTGTTCTGCTTACTGAGAAAAATCAGACACTGCTTTTTTCAATGCCCAAACTGGTTACAGTGATAGCACTTGCCTCTTGGCTTCCTCACACCAGCTTTTGGTCCCTTAACTGCTTTTGGAGTTATGCCTCCCTGTGTCTGAACCTTTTTATTCTTGTTACCTTTCGACTTTGATGAAGAACCTTTCTTAGCTATATACACGGAACCTGGCTTCCTAAGAATACCCTCGACTGCTTAAAGTTCCTTAAAAAGTTCTGCCAATGAAAAGATGAGCTTGTTCATGGTGTAGTTCAGGTAAAACTTCTTAAAAATTTTAGGCAGTGACTGGAGTATGATATCGACCTAGGTTTTTTTGTCAATTTTAGCTCTAAGGATCTCCAGTTTATTCTGAAGACTGATCATCTTCAGAACATGATTTCTAACTTGGGTGCCTTCAGCCATGCTTGCATTTATTAAAGATTTCATAGCTACCTACCTAGCAGTACGATTTTGATCTCCAAATATTTCTTTGAGGTTCATTATCATATCATAGGCACTGGGTATAGACTGATGCTGATGCTGGAAAATATTTGACATTGAAGCTAAAATATAACAGCGAGCCATCTGGTTAGCTTTATGCTACTTTTGATGGGCCTGGGTTTCCTTTTCGGTCACCTCCACATCAGGTATTGGTGGACATATCTTAGTTAATACAAATTTGTAATCCTCAACAGTTAAGATAATATCCAAGTTTCATTTCTAGTCAACATAATTTGGTCATGTAAGTTTGTTTTTTTTAGTATTAAAGAGAGTAGGTTGAAAACTATTTTAATCTTGAGAATCACATAATTAAAATACCGTTAATTATGATGAGCAAAACTTTAAATTTATTTGAATTTGGTTCCCTCTACCATTTTAAAAGTAATTCGCCAGCCGCCTGGAGTCCTTTGAATAGCATGCCTCGATGGGAGGACGTCAACTATCCATCATTAGTCCAGACATGCCAATTTCTATTAATTTTACTATTTAGGCAACTAACCCTTCAAAGTAAAATTAAATAGTTGATATAGTTTCGGTTCAGTATATAATAGCAGTGACTCAGATAGAGAGAATACTATTATATACAGTTATGTGTTAACCACCACCTAATTCCAAATCAATCGCTTCGTAATAAACCCTTCAGATGGAGAAGTGATCCACACTAACAATTATTCAGAATTATCCCTAATGGAGGTTTGTACTGGCAATACCGTAATAAATCTGTTCGATGGGAAGGAAGGCTTTACTGTCAATGCGCAGGGTTTAATTGCATTGCCTACAAACTGGTCATGAATACCGCGGGATTTATTTGTGAATAAATTTCCTCTCCCACTTAGATTTTTAAAATATTTTTGAGGGTTATAAAAATCCGTTTAATTAAAATAAATTTATTAATTTTGAAAATCACACGAT
>JAOTRH010069699.1:0-17975 GCA_034768845.1 Heliamphora exappendiculata | reverse complement strand
ACTTGAAACATAGTTAGGGTGTTAAAGCATTTGATCAATTCATGTTGACATACTTGATAAGATTCAAGTATACATTGTCTCAAGTGTTTTGACTTGAATTTCAAATGAGATCAACATAGAAGAAAAATTCTACTTAAAAAATTCTTAAGTGTTTGAATATTTTGAGATACAAGTCATACCTTTTTTACTAAGGTGTCAACCTTGATTGTTCAAAATAGGTTAACACTTTCATTTTGGAAATAAGAAATATTATCCAATTAAAGATATTTATTTATAAGAAATAAGTTATGAAAATCATCAAAATCAATTAAAGAAGCTCTTGGGTTAACAAAAGTTTTATTCGATTCCGGCGCATCACATTCGTTCATATCTGCTGCATGCATGAGATCCCTACACCTAGAATTAGAACCTTTGTCTCAAGCTCTATGTGTGGCCACGCCAGTAGGAAATCTGGTGAGGGTAGATCACATTTGTAGATCGTGCACACTACGCATATCCGACAGTAGCTTATCTTGTAACCTATGAGTTATGGACTTAGTCGATTACAACGTCATCTGTGGCATGGACTGGTTATCTTCCCACCGGGCCTTAATTGACTGCTACCAGAAGAGGATTGAGGCTTGCACTAAAGATAAAACCCCAGTACGGATTCAGGGTGAACGACGAGATCGCTAGATGATGACCACATGTTAAACCCGACACCCCGATATCCCCGGCATAGTAGATTGCTTGCTAGCTAGCACCAACCTTCAGCCTGAGGTAGAGCTGCCACCGGTAGTCTACGAGTACAAGGATTTCTTCCCCAAAGAACTCCCAGGTTTGTCACCATGACAAGAGATCGATTTCTCTATCAAGCTTCATCCCAGAACTGCCCTGATCTCTATCGCCCCACATCGCATGGCACCCGCGAAACTCAGAGAATTGAAAGAACAATTGGAGGAGTTACTTTGCAAGGGATTCATTCGCCCCAGCACCTCACCTTGGGGGGCACCAGTGCTCTTTGTTAAGAAAAAAGATGGAACCCTCCAATTGTGCATCGATTATAGGTAATTGAATTGAGTAACGATTAAGAACTGATATCCTTTGCCACGTATCGACAACCTTTTTGACCAACTCAGAGGATCGACACACTTCGCGAAGATTCGCCTCAGATCCGGATACCATCAGTTGCGAGTGAAGGAATAAGATATACTGAAGACCGCCTTTAGAACCCGATATGGCCACTACGAATTCGTAGTTATGCCGTTTGGCCTCACGAATGCCCCTGCAGTGTTCATAAGTCTGATGAACCGACTCTTTCAGCCGTACCTTGACCAGTTTATAGTGGTGCTTATTGACGACGTCTTGGTTTACTCCCAATCAGAAGAACATGAACAACATTTGAGAACGACCCTACAGACTTTGAGGGAAGCACAACTCTACGCCAAGGCCAAGAAGTGTGAGTTCTTGCTGAATCAAGTAAAGTTTTTGGGACACGTCGTATCTAAAGAAGGGATAGCAGTAGATCCAATCAAGGTTGAAGCAGTTATGGAATGGAGGCAACCGAGAAATGTATTCGAGATCCGTAGTTTTCTTGGCCTCGCTGGTTACTATCGACGATTTATCCAAGAATTTTCAAAATTGGCAAAGCCCTTGACCCGACTAACTCAGAAAGGAGTGAAGTTCGAATGGAATGAGAAGTGTGAATCATCTTTTAAGAAGCTTAAGAAGAGGTTGATGAGCTCCCCCATCTTGGTCATACCAGAGAGTGACATCGGATACATCGTCTACTATGATGCGTCAAAGGAAGGTTTGGGATGTGTATTAATACAGAACGGCAGAGTTGTAGCATACGAATTGAGACAGCTAAAATCGCATGAACATAACTACCCTACTCACGATCTGGAATTGGCAGCGGTCGTTTTTGCACTGAAGTCTTGGAGGTATTATCTGTATGGGGAAAAAGTTTGAACTGTTTACAGACCACAAGAACCTAGAGTACCTATTCTCTTAAAAGGATCTGAACATGAGGCAGTGCTGTTGGGTCGAGTACCTTGAGGATTGCAACTTCACCTTGGCTTACCATCCTGGGAAGGCTAACGTAGTAGCCCACGCGTTGAGTAGAAAGACGAGACCCTAGTTGGCCTGTATTGCCGCCTAGAAGTGGAAGATGATGGAAACACTTGGAAAATTTCGCTTGCAACTGACCGAACCGAAGGAGGGATCTTGTTTTGTGTTGACAGTGGTGACATTCAACCTACGTCAACAAGTTCTAGATGTGCAAAAACACGACCAAGAAGCCGAATATATCCGGCAGCACCTTATAATTGAGGAGTCAAAGCCTGGATGGGCAGTGGATAAGCATAGGTACCTGACGTTTCAAGGTCGACTCTTCGTTCCCAACAACAACGAAGTATGAGAAAACATCCTAAAGGAGTTTCATCGATCGCCCTTTGCAGTGCACCCGAGAGGAACTAAGATGTACCAAGACTTGAAGAGGGAGTATTGGTGGAGCGGTATGAAGGAAGATGTCACTGACTACGTCATCCGATGCCTCACGTGTTAGCAAATCAAAGTCGAACATCAGAAGCCGAGAGGAACCCTACAGCCATTGGAGATACCAGAATTGAAATGGGAGCACATTACGATGGACTTCGTCACCGGGTTACCAAGATCACCTCAGGGACACGGCGGGATCTGGGTCATTGTGAATCGCCTAACCAAGACCGCACACTTCTTGCCAGTTGAACCCTCCGACACCTTAGAAACCTTAAGCCAAAAGTACATTCAACAGATAGTCCGCTTGCACGGGATTCTAACTTCTATCATTTTTGACCGAGACCCCCGCTTTACATCACGCTTTTAGCACGATTTACAGACAGCTTTGGGAACGGAGCTTTGTTTCAGCACAGCCTTTCACCCTCAAACCGATGGACAATCCAAATGCACCATTTAGACGTTAGAAGACATCCTAAGAGCTTGCGTCATGGATTTCAAGAGAAGTTGGGATAAGCACCTACCTCTTGTTGAATTCCCTTACAACAACAGCTACCAAGCCAATATTGGTATGCCACCATATGAAGCGTTTTACGGCCGACCGTGCAGATCACCCTTGTGTTGGGTAGAGATCGGAGAAACCAGCTTGCTAGGACCAGACATTGTGCTTGAAACCACCGAGAAGATTAAGTTGGTTCGGCAACGTCTTACTACTGCTCAAAGTCGACAAAAGAGCTACGCCGACCAACGATGGAGACATCTGGAATTCAACGTAGGAGACCACGTGTTTCTCAAAATCCAGTCGCGATGAGGGGTAATTCGATTCGGAAAGAAAGAGAAGCTATCACCTAGGTATATCGGCCTGTTCGAGATCTTAGCCAGAGTGGGAGCAGTCACATACCGCTTAGCCTTGCCACCTCAGCTTGCCGACGTTCACAACGTATTCAACGCCTCGATGCTATGAAAGCACGAACCTGATCCGACCTACACCCTCGACTGGGAAGAACTCCAAATCAACAAAGACGCGACTTTCGAAAAAAGATCGGTAAAGATCCTTGACTGCTGCAACAAAGTGCTTAGATGAAAGACTATTCGGCTCATACGTGTGCTATTGAGACATTGAAGAATCGAATAATCAACCTGGGAACGCAAGGACGCCATGCGAGTCAACTACCCACAGCCATTTACAAACGAAAGTACGACACAAAATTTATTTTAAGGGGGTAGATTGTAAGGACATGCTTTTTAGATATAATAATAGCAACAGTAGTATAATTTTAGTGTAGTCGCCCATATTGTCACGATTACTCAACACAAAAATAAATAAATAAATAAATAAAATAAAAAATAATTTTTAATAAATAAATAATAATAATTATAAAAAATTTATGTGATTTCAACACAAACTCACACATACTCCAACACAAGCTTTAGTATACACACATAAGATAATCTGTACAACAAACACAATAAAGTAATCATTAAATTTTAATTCTCTACAACACTCAATTTTTATTAAAATAATCAAAAGTAATATATATATACTCTTTTCTACAACCCAATATAATAATCAAGAAACAAAAATAAAAAGTTACTTTAGTATATAATAATCAAAAGTAAAAAAATTGACTTTAGTGCATAAAATAACTAAATAAATAAAAGATAGCTTATTATATATATGTATATGTGTTTGTATAAATCTCTGCAAGTAACCTAATATTTTAATCAAAAAGTAACAATCTAATATAATAATATAACTTTAAGCCAACTTGTATATTAATATAAATAATTAAATAATATTAAATTATGAAATTGAGTTTTAAAATCTAAATTCATGAAATTAAATTAAAACTAGTATAAAAAAATTAAAAATATACATCAAGTTACAAAATTATACAAAAATTAAAATTTAGTCTAACCACCACAACTAAATAATGCCATAATTAAACTAAGATATAAAAATTAAGTACAACACCTAAAATTATTATATTAATTTAAATATTTAATATTCAAAGCTAAAAATATACATTAGTTAATTTTTGGATACAATTATTGAACAATATAGTACATATATATCATTAAATATACATTAAAACAATATAATATAACAAAATTAAAAAATGAAGCCAAAACCCCACCCGTTGGCCGGCTAACATAGATACCTCTACACTCAATCTCAATTTTTTATTATTTTGTGTAAGACATGCATGGATTTTTAGTAGTTATAGCCCCCTAAGCCTTACATACACATTATAAGTCTATTTTAGTTACAAAAAATATTTTTAAAATACTATCAAACACCCTCCATATTTGGCCATAGCTATTCCCAAACTAGTTTTGTGTTCAAAAATTTTCTCAAAGTATTAAAAGTAAAAGGTAGAGAGAAAAAGAGAAGAAGGGCCTTGTGTTCTTCAAGTTGTTGGTGTTCTTCGTTAAAGTTCATCAACTTTCTTCATCCATCAAGCATATCTAAGGTAGGAACAATATTTATATACACTTATTTTTCATATACTAAGGTTTTCTTTGCTCCTAAACACTTCTAGATTTAAGGTCCATGCTCAAGCCTAAGAGATGTGATTTTGAATATATTTCTTATTTTTATTCTTTCTCTTCAACCATCCACCATCTTTTTTTGCTTTTGATTTATGCAAATTATATATATCTCATATATAGGCCATATATATGAGAGAGAGATAGCCATGAATACAAGGGCCATAGGCCTAAGAGCGTAGAAAACACACATTCTCTTCATACTCAGATATGTTCAGAAAGAGTTTTTGTTAAAATTTTAATTTGTCATTTTGTTTTGAGTGATCTAGACGTATCAAAAAATTTTAAAATTTTTACAGTAATTTCATATGTACATTATTTACATGTACTAATTTTCTTGTGGTCCAAATTTTTTCCCTTATGTTTCTAAAAATAGAGATGTAAATCGGGTTAAAATGACTATTTGGACAGACAATTTTGAATCCATGCCATTTCTTATAGACGTAAGCTCTAGGTATGATTTCTATGTGTCTGGATAGATAAACGTTTTATCTTTCTATCCCCACTAGAATCAACCTGTTTTCAAGTGTATAGAGAAAATGACAACGATTCTCTCAAAGTGTATCGAATCTGGACACTGTTTGATAGAATATTCATAATAAATTCAAGAACAATAAAACAAATACAAGGTTAAGTCCCAGAGTTTCTAAACTCATAGATCTACAACTGTAAAAATTTTAAAAATGAATTTTTAAGTCTAAGTGTTCATTTCTATTTTCGAAGCCACTAATTTTTCGCGCCACTGTTCTGAAAGCTTTTCTTTGCGCTATCACAGAAATTTATTTTGTCAAAACCGAGGCTGTAGAGGCAAAATTTAAAAAAGTGTAAAACATAGAAAGTGTTCAGAGCATCCTAAATAGGGTGTCTACCAAATCTAAGATTTTAATTCCGAGCCTAAATATTTTAAAATCTCTAAAATCCGTAGCTAAAACCTAAAAATCCAGACTGTGGTTAAATGTGATTTAGTGTTAATGCCATTATTTTGGGTTTTCTATGTTGTGTTATGCATGATTAAATAATTAGATTATGTAATATTGTTTTGATATATTTACATGATTTTAGTGGTTGAATTATTATATACAAATTTGGTTAAATCATTGATCTATGCACATTGTATTTTAACCTAAGTATTTTGAGGTGACTTTAGATTAATTGGTGCACTTTTTGTCTTACATGCTGAATAATTATATGCATGCATGAATTTTCATGTAAGTTAAAAAATCGTAACTTTAGCATATTGTAATATGCCACATCATCATTGGGATGAGTTTTACGGGGTTCACTTAAAGGTTTTACAAAAGAAATAAAATTGAACTTTAGGGTGGTACAATGATACTTGGAAAATTTTGGCTTTATGCCTTGGTTATCTGTGGATGGTTTTTGCCCTATGTGCTAAATGCACATTGTTATAAATTGTATTATTGGCGAAAGCGGTTTGGATGGTGTAATAATAGGAGATAGATTTTGTGATCTCGTGTTTGATCTTGACCTGATAGTTGAGAGCCTAAAGTGTTGACTTATTCACGCCCTTGCCGTCAATGATGACCCGGCTGGACACTTAGTCCGCTACGTAGTCATCCCACGGCTTAAGGAATGCTCTTTGTCGGTCGGTAAACTTGGTCAGCGTGATAGGGATCATGGGATTTAGGATGGTTTTCCTAGGGCTGGGAGAACCTAGAACAACTTAAGTTTTAATTAGAATAGAAAGTTTCAATTGGTTGCATCATTCTCATCATTGCTTATGTCATATTTATTCTGTTTTTCTGTCTACTATGTGTTAACCTGTACTTGAATTTTTTTTGGTATAATTATGTTGTTTTTTCTAAGCTTTAACTCACGACTTTCTATGCCAGCTTTCGAGGACGCGAAAGTCTTTGCCAATAACCCTGTGCCAGAGGAGGTGGAACCGTGGCTCTTGTGAGCCGAAACTTTACCAGTCTGCTGCACTTAATTTTTGAGCATATCAGACTTAGTGCTAAGTTTTTTAATATTTTCTGTTAAGTACACTTTACTTTTGGGTATGTAACCTTAATTTTATGATATTCTTACTTTCTGCTTGATGGGGAGTACAAAGCAGCGGGGAGGACAGGGAAGGGGAGGGAGAAAGGGGGTTGGTGGGACTCAAAACGCTGACCGGGTGAAGAGCCTATAAAGCTAAGACCACTGAACTGCCAAGCTCCTCACTTGATGGATATTAATCACTTATTTCTATTCCGCACCAATATTAGCTATTTGTCGCTTTAGATGTCCCCAAGTTTCGAGACGTCTCACTGGCGAAGTGGTTATCTTTCACGACGAGGTCTGTTGATGGCTTTTGTGTTCAATTTATTCAATAAGTCCACTCTGTCGATTCCTGGTGTAGAGTTCCTTTGGTTGATTTGTAGTCAAGAGTCTAATCAGTCTCATGTGTAGCATATATCATCACATGCTATGGATTTTAGCTAAATCTATTAAATGCTTTTTAAACTGTTGATTACATGATAAATTTTAATGTGAGTGGTTGATTTAGTTGGATTATGTGATGAGTTAGATTAGTATAATTTTCTAGAATTTTTTTATTATGGGTTTCGGCTTACGACGTTATGCCGCAGGTGAGGAGAAATAATTTCAAAATCAAGAAGGTTTTGCTGATCAGGGAGATTGTCAAGAGCAATAGGATTTTGAAGCTGCTTGAAGAAAGATCGAATTTCATCTTTTGTCATTGTTGCGTTGTAATCTCAATTAAATTTTCATCTCTCTCTTAAAGACACTCTAATGGATGACTGTAATAAGTAACAGTTTGGGTTGGTAACTTTGGAAAGTCTTTTTTGCTTTTAAATATAGTACTCTACAGTTATGTGTGAAAGAATGCATTAACATAGCCCTTGTTATATATTTATGTATATCTTAACGTGCCCAAAAGTCGGGGCGTTATATCGTATCTGCATCAGCATTTGGTACTAAAAAGTTTCCAACATATGAAGTTATTTGAAAGAATTATAAAAAATAAAAATGATGGCACTGTAGTTATTAAAACTAAATATAAAATTTATAATAAATTATTTTGTGGTAACACAACATGTGGCACTAGTCATTTACGCAGACATGTCGATATACATATTAAAAATATATCTCCATGTTTTAACCAGCAAATGCAAATAGGTAGGAGTCCAATAAGTAATACACCTAATTTTTCTTTTGAACTCATATGGTTACAAGATATGGTAGTTGATTATATAATAGAATATAAACATCTCTTTACAATGAGTTAAGAACCTGAATTTGTCGAGATAGTAAAGGGGCATTTACGCCTCAATTTTAAACTTTTTCTAGAAATACTATTATAAATAAAGTTTTACAAAAAAACAAAAAAATAAATCAAATTAGGAAATTTATTAAAAATTATACAAGGTAAAAAAATTTTAACTTTTGATTGTAAACACCACCACAAGGTGTAGAATAATTATTATTGCTCATTTCATATATGACGATTGTAATTTAAATAAAACAATTATATCGTTTAAACCTATAGAACTCCCTTACATCGGTCACACTTCAGATATAGAAATTAGAGCTCAAATATATATATGTGGACCATTAATAATAAAATATTTTTTATTACTTTTAATAATACTTTTTGTTACAATGAAGTTGTTCAATATTTAAAACATAATTTACAACTTTCTATATATGGAGAATTATTTCATTTTCATTGTTTCACTGTGGCGTTGAGATTTAGGAGTTAAAAATAAGAGAATTCAAAAGATGTTTTGAAAAATATTTTAACACTTTGGAAATCAAATCTTGAAACTTTATTTTTATTGAAAATAGAGTCGCCACTTAATTTTTGAAAAAAATTAAGAAAAATAAAAATGGCTTACTGATCTTGAAAACGTTAATCAGAGAAAAAGATTCGGGGGTTAAGGTACGAATCGAAAAAGGTGTTAGGCACCCTGTTCGCTCAACCATAAGGTTGGCCTCTATTAATCATCATGGATTCTTTAATAGAATTTTTTAAATGCATGCAAATAAAGAAAATTGAGGCAAAAAAAGAACATCCAAAATTAAATATAAAAAATACAAAAAATATGTACACAACATTTCAAAATAAACAAGTGTCAAAACAAAAATCTTAAGTCTTATGACATGCAATTTATATCTAAAACATATATGAAACACATACTCACATGCAATAATATTAAAACAACCTAACTAGTATGATTTGGTTAAAAGAAAAGTATGCTAAAATTACCAATTGTCTAAACATGGATTACACCAAAAATAAACTACACAATAAAGTAATCAAGTCCTAAACTAATATGTACAATATGCATATTAAAAGTGTAATAAACATGTAAAGAGTCTTATGTTAAAAATTAACCAAAATAATAAAATCTAATAATAAATATTTTGTATTAATAAGCAAATATTTAAAATTTTAATTTGAAGAAGAAATAAATAAAAGAAAACTTAGAAGCCAAAATAAAATGTTAGCAAATGCTTGTTTAAATTACTAAAAAAAATCTAACTATTTTATTTTATGCATTTTAAGAGAGACAAGATGAATCAAAAGAAAATTATACTTTAATGATAAAACATAGTTTAGAAAGCTTTTTATGATTTTCTTGATTTTAACAAAATAAAAAGAAAGAAAAAAAATAAAAATGGAAATGGAAGAAAATAAAAGAAATGAAAAGGAAAATGGAGTTTTAATTTTATTAAAGAAAGAAAATTCTAAAGTGAAAATTAACTTAAAAGGATCTTTTGTAATTTTTAGGTTTGATAAAATAAGAAAAAATAAAGCTATATATAAAAAAATAATTAAAAAAATAAAAAGTAACATTACGAGAAAAGAGATACTAAATGGAGCTCTATTAAAACTATGAAAATAAAATATTAGAAAGAGAGATTATACTAATAAAAAAATAAAATAAAATAAAAAATGCTAAAAAAAGAAAATTAGGCTAAAAGAAAAATAAAAAGGAACGTTAGCATTAGAGGAGAGAAAAGAGAAAAATAATTAAAATTACATAATAAAAAAAATAACATTAAATTAACTATTAACTAATCTAGAAAAGAAATAAAGAAGAAAAAAATAAAACACTAACAAAAGAAACACTAAAGAATAATTTCATTAAATAGGTGCAGTATTGACAATTACAACTATTTTTATGTAAGTGATTTTTATTTTAACAATAACGACATTATTTAATCGCTTTGTCAAATTATATTAGTACTAATTGATGAGTCTAAATAAAAAAAATAAAAAATATGTTAAGTGTGAACATGGAGAAATTAATAACTAAACAATTAAAGACAATAACTAGATTATATGAAGTAAAACAAAATCAACTAGATAAATGAAATAAATATGCAAATTAAGATTGAATTTAACCCGATCACTCCAAAGGAGAGAAAGTGGAGTTTAGAAAGATCGAGAATCTAAACGGGGTACCTAAATTGCCAGAAAATTCTCAAGTTGTGGAATATGCCTTAACAACTTAACTCTCGGGTGGTGATCCAAGCAAGGCCTCAATGTAGGTGTTGGAAGTTCAGGACTCGGTATCTCGGCAGGGATTCGGCGTCGAGGCTCGAAATCGCTCAATTTATCGACAGAGTCTCTCTCACTCAAAATTTGTACTGAAAACGTACGTTGGGGTACGGTATTTATAGAATTCTTTAACCAATGAGTTGTTACCACGTTTTGGGACACATCAGGCCATTTGGAGTTGGCGGTCACCATAATGCAAGTTGGCGATCGCCATGTTTTTTAAAGGTTCCACAAAGTTCTATGGCGGTCACCAGTATGGAATCTGGCGGTCTCCATGATGAAAGATGGCGGTCGCCATTTTTTACTAGAGTTTCCACAAAGTTTTATGGCGGTCGCCACAATGAAAGTTGGCAGTCGCCTTACTTAAGCAGCAAATTTCGATGGTTCATTAAAATTTTATTGGTTTGAAGGTTTCGAGTTCAAATACCGAGCTTGAATCACTTTTCGAGGATTGTATCGATGCACTATTTCACCTATTTTTATCATCGAATTCACCTAAAATTGGGTATGATCAAATTGGGGTGTCTACATCTATACATATATTAAATTTAAATTATTAAAGAAAGGCTTAACGAATATAACGAATTAGTTGATAGATTAAGGCAAGTCATATAATAATAATTAAGAATAGTGTTAAAAGAGTAGATATTTATGAAATAAATATGTATTAAAGAAGATTTAAATGTTAGAAAGCTACCATACGATATAGAAATTCAATAGAATACTGTATGTAATATTTCACAAGTAACAATTAAATAAAGAAAAAATCATTAATTTATTTTTTGAAACTCAATCAAGAAATAATATTTATCCACCAACTAATCAAGATTGGAGTAATGTAAATTTATATAATTTTTTTTAAAAAGAATTTGATGATTCAATAAAATTATTTTTTCATATTTATACTCCACTTATTTTATACAAACTAACAAAAACAATGCAACTTTATGTTAAGTATTTACAAAATGATAGATATTTTGATATTGTTAATAATATGAAATCTAAATTTGACAAATATTATGGTACATTATCATATATTTTTTGAATAGTTATGTCACGCCTTCAAACTCGAGACACGTAAATAACCCATGAAACGCTTACAAAACGAACCTAAGGGTTAGAAGATTACAAAAAAGGGTCCCGCCGAATTTAAAACCACATTCTAACAAAGCTTTATCAAACCCATTTCAAAAAACTTACAAGAAAACTCGATTTACTCTCATTGTTCTAATCAAAACTAGTTTCACAAATAATTTTTAGAAAATAAAGTTAAACCGTTGAAAAAAAGGACTCTTAGGACTTCTGTTTGAATATAAAGGGATCTTGAAACGGAGCTTGGATTAAAAAAGTACATTTATATTGAGAAAACAAAATTCGGACCAAGCTTAGGTAATTCGCTCGAACAGACTCAAGATCTTTCGAGCAGCCACCTGGCAGACCCAAAAAACCCCTTATCTGGTAGTAGATCGTTTGAGCGGACTCAAGACTACTCGAGCGGTTAACCACTAGAGAGCTTACTCGAAAAACCACTTTCACAAAAAGGATTTCCAATCAACACATTATAGAAAGGGCAGTGTTCTAAAATCTAAAATAACATTAAACCAACTTTTAACATGGAAAAATAGTCAAAATCTTATCCCAAAATCCTCCCGCAAGGATCAATCAACTATCAAATTGTCCAAGAACATGATGTTTGTGACCTTAAAACCTTACAACCCAAAATATTTAAAGTTCAACATACTAAGAACATAATTACACAAATCCATCAACTTCCAACTTGTAATTACATATTTCCAATACAATTAACAAAAATATACATTTGGTCAAGTTTTCCCAAGTAACCCTGAACAAAATAATCAAAACATGGTAGGCTTATTTTATGGCATGGTCTCATCGTTAGCACTTGAAAAATATAAATTCAAACAACGTGAGCCATAGCTCAATGGGATTCTAACAACCTATATGATGCATGCTCGATATGCAATGAACAATTCTATATCAATGCACCCAAGGATCCTGTAGACACCCAATTTGACAAGTCGAATCTTAAGCACTCGTCTCGAATGCATCTCAATGACGAGAATATGTGAATTGTGCTCAAGAATACTCCCAGGCAAGCAAAATCAAGAATTCAGTTCAAAATTGAAGAAATCACCAAAAATCTCAAGGCTGCGACATTCGTATCATCATTGTTGCTACCTTTTTCAAAACCTAGAGCAGGTCGTGTCTTTACTCTCACGGCCGTAACTTTTTCTATTACCCTAGAGCAAGCCGTCACCTTTGATTCCCACGCCCGTCACCTTTCAAAAATCCTAAACCTAGCTGCGACTTTTGAAAGTCACGGCTGTCGTTGTCAGTACAAACAAAGAACACAACCGGCACTGTATAAAAGCATAAAGGTCGAGACTGCCATTTTCAACTAGCAAAATATAAGTTGAGGGTGTGATCGGTACGTAAAAGTTCCAATCTAATTCCACAAAACATGCTATGCTAAGCCTCAAAAGGTATAGGTGCTTTTCATAGATCTTGGTCATGATTAGGATTAACATTTATCCCACACGCCGCATAGCTTTTAATGAGTACTTAGGGTGGTACAGTTCTAATTGTCGACACATGGCATATTGTCACGTGAACTGAGAATCAAATAAAATGCATAATAGAAAATTTAGGTATCATCTTCTATGCTTCTTTCTCTCTCTAATTACTTGTCTTTTACTTCACCGAATAACTAATTTGGCCATCTGAGAAAAGTTTGCCGATAACACACCAGCGTCCATCCTACCATTTTTTTAGTTGTTTAAGATAAAAGTTGGATTGTGGGAAAAAAATCCCAAAAGATCACACCATCATCTTCAATTACTCACTCCACCTTTATGAAAGAGGAATAAAATTATTTATATTATTAATAAATTTTAAAATAGAATTTCTTATAATAATTAAAAGTAAATAAAATTTATTCTAACAATATTTTCGCTAACAAAATTCTAAAAAGTCACGAATTCTTTAATGCTACATTAGAGAAATGATACAATTGTTGGCTAATTTCAAATCTTATATTAAAGACATTATTTTTTTACTATCAAAATTGCCCACAATGTCTGCATCATTTTGATTGCAATGTAAAGTCAACTTCTAAATTTTTGTATTTAGGCCTCGATCAATATTTGGTTTTTAGTCCACCTTTTAAATTTTTTGGCTAAAGCTAAAAACAAAAATCAACTAATTTGTTTGTCTAGCCCAAAAAAGGATTTTTTGTAAAAAAATTAACTTATTGTTACAAGTGGCAACTCTAAAAAAATTTGTTGATGAGGTTATTTAGAAATTATAAGGTAATAATTTTTATAGTAAACAATAATTAATCATTTATAATCAGTATAACACAATTAAATTAAAATTTTCAATTAATAAGTAGAATATTTTTTGAATATAATCATACTATTGTTTTGACAAGAAAAAATATACATAAATTTCTACAATTGTATTCGACGAAATTTTATATTTTAAGATCGGTATATAATAAATTAGTTATTAATTATATAAAAAATATTATTTTTAATATATGTGACAGCAATTATTGAATCAGACTATATAAATAAATAATTTTGTATTCAATTCTATAAAACAATTTTTAACCTCTTAAAGTTGCACATCTATAATTGTATAGAATAATTCAATGGTGGTAATATAATTAAGCTTTCGTTTGACAAAAGACTTAAAATCAATTTTTTTGCTTTTTTCCTTAAAACAAAAATACCAAAAAGTCTCCCTCGGGAATCCAAAAGCATTGAGTCTTTTAGCCTTTCAGTTTTTTTACATAAAATAAATTTATATATTTTTTAAAAATATCATAACTTTTATTTCACATTCGCTTTTTATAAAAATTATATTTTTAAAATTTATTCATCAAAATCTATCAAATAAGATCTATATTGAATATAAAATTATGTAAAAATAAAACTTAAAAATTTATAAACTTTTTTTGACTTAAAAATCTTTTAGCTTAAAGCCATTTTAAGCTATGTTTTTAGGTTATTGTCTTTTGATTTAAAATTACTCATTTATTTCACCAAACTAACTTTTAGCTTATTTGACTTAAAATAATTTTAAGTAAAAATTTTGATTTAAAGCCAAATTACCATATAAGATATAAATTTATAATTTGTGAAATTTTCTATTGTAACTTTTTAAAAATTAAGAATATACTATCAGTATTTAAAATATAAATGAGAAAAATATAAAATTTTTTACACACTCCAATATATAATACACCTTATTTTTAATACATATTAATAAAAGATAGTATTGTCATTTTGATAAAAAAAAAAAAAGATAAAAATCTCAATTATCAAATGTGCCATCTTGTTACTAACAAAACATTATCTCACCAAATGACCTACTTTAAATTCATTTCAACTTTTTAACTAAAAATATTTTTAAAAATATTAAAAAAATTCCAGAGACTTAATTTAGCATTGGGAGTCTAAAAGTTTAAAAAAAATCAAGTCAAGGAAATAACATTTTCCCTCTGTTTTTAAAGTCACCTATTGACAAAATGTATTCTTCTTTGTTTGGTTTACCCTATGTTTGTTGTGATGAATAATATTTTATTAAAAATTTGTTGTGATGAATAATATTTTATTAAAAAATATTTTATCCAGAACATAGTTTATGAAATTAATTTTTATAAAAAATATTTTTTTATATTTAGTTACAACTTTGAAAATAGTTGTGCTAATAATTTTTTATGGCAGTGCTAGTCTATGTAGTGGTAATAGTTAGGTGGTGGTGTCGGTGTGGTTCAGGATGAAGGAGATAGTGTTGACGGCGGTGGCAACAGCGGCAACGATGGTGGTGATAGTGGTGGTGATAGAGTAGGAGGAGGAAGAGGAAGAAGAAATGATGGTGGTGGTAGTAGTGATGGTGTTGAGATGGTAATAGTGGTGTTAAAGTGATGATACTGTTGTAGTAATAAAAATATTTTTTATTTTTAAAAATTTTAAAAAAGTATTTAATGCCAAAATTAATATAATTTTAATCAATCAGATAAATATTTACAATCCGTACACTTTTGATTTTGTTGGTACCAAAAACTCAAAAATATTCCCGTTGAAACGTTAATATAATTTGTTATCATAAACAATAATTAAAACTCTTATCCATAAAATATATTATGGTCAACTCCACCGACATAGTTCTGTTCATCAAACACAATTTGACTTTGGACAAATTGGGTAATTATTCAGTGCTTTTAAGTACTATTTACAATTTTATATGTTATTTTTATTTAATATTATAATAATAAATTTTATAATAAAATCAAGATGCTTATGTTATTGGATGCATGTTTAGAAAATAAGAAATAACTGAGCTCGTTATGCACAGTATTTTGAAAATAATTAATAATTTATTTATAAAAAATATCACATGATATCTTCTAATGGTTATAGTAAGATCTAAAAACGTATAGAAAAATTTCAACATTACCAAAATAAAAATCACAATTGAGACTTTTGCTGTCGTTTGGTCCTCTATTTGCTGTCCGCATAATATTTTTTCAAACAAATCAACCGATTGAGTAAGTAAAAGTTTTTTGGATAAATTAATCTTATTCGGTGTTTGCAAAATATCATGTAGTAAGTGTACGTAATATTTTTACTTAATATTGTTGTAAAAAAATTTATGATATGAACACAATAATTTAATTTTGTTAAATAATTAAAAAATAATAATTTATATTATTTAAATTATAATTATTTATTTTTTAAAAATATCACGGATCATACTCGGAAGTACCTAATAATTTGCCCAAACCACCCTCACTTCTCAAGCCCTAGAAAAGGGCAACAGCCACGTAAGCGTCAAACGCAAGCTGAACACGTTTTTGTCCCAAGCCACCCTCACTCGGCCCCATCCCATGTCATAAAACGCTGCCCCATCATCTTTATATACACGTGCCACAATACTAAATATCCCACGTGGCGTGTACACCTTTTTTTGAACACACGTGGCTTGTACCTTGACTTGGCATACTTTATTAGGAGTTACTTAAAATTGAAGACAAACAAAACAAAATGTTTGGGCTAAATTTAGAAAATTTTGTTTTTTATTTATTTTTTTAACTAAATTTTTTTATTTTTTCACTACAAATTTTATTTTTTTAAATGAACCGATGGAAAAAAGTAAACAAATTTGATGAAAAAATAAAAAAATTCTATTAAAAATGAAAATAAATAATATTAAATTTGATTTATTAACTTATTTTAACGTAATTTTGTCTTTTTTGAGTTTTTAAAATTTTGATCAAAATATTTTACTTTTTTACTTATTTCTATTAAAAGAGTTTAAAATTATAATAATTTAACTAAATAATCAAATATTCTTATTAAAAATAAAATAAAATAACTAATTATTCCAAACCGAGCATATATGTGTGTATATATAGAGGATTGAAGATATATTGAATGCACCCACAAAACAATCCTGAATACCCGAATTTGTCCATGGCTTCTGCACTTCATGCAAAGCAGCTCATCTCCATCTTCTTCATCCTCATCTCCTGCTTCGCATCCCAAGTCCTCTCCGTTGCTCCGGCGGAATGCTCGTCGGAATCCGGCGACTGCGTCAACAAATCCAAAGCCCTGCCGCTGAAACTCATCGCCATTGCCTGCATTCTGGTCACCAGCATGATCGGAGTCTGCTCGCCGCTCGTCACTCGCTCCATCCCGGCCTTGAGCCCCGACCGGGACCTCTTCGTGATCGTCAAGGCATTCGCCGCCGGAATCATTCTGGCCACCGGTTTCATGCACGTCTTGCCGGACTCTTTCGAGATGTTGTTGTCGCGGTGCTTGCCGGAGAAGCCGTGGCGCAAGTTTCCGTTCACCGGGTTTGTGGCGATGTTGTCTGCAATAGCGACGTTGATGGTGGATTCGATGGCCACCAGTTTGTATAGCCGGAAAAATACCGGCGAGGTTTTACCAGAGAATCAGGGGGTTGAGGGAGACCGAGAGGTGGGAGCGACCGGCTGCGGCGGCGGAGGAGGAGGACATTTCCATGGCCACCATCATGGTCACCACGGTCAGCCGAAGGAAGGCATGGAAGGCGCACAACTGCTGCGTTATAGAGTGGTTGCCATGGTCAGTTCCCATATTCCATAGGCCCGGTCTGGGTTAATGTGAAAATTTTTGTTTATGCTTGTCTTTTTTGAATTTGTTTTCATTTTTTGATTAAATTTTATTATTTTTCAAATAATCTTGACAAGATGAGTCCAAAAAAAAAAAATTTTTAATCAAAAAATGAAAAAGTCTACCAAAAAAAAAAAAAAGTAACATAAAATTTAATTTATTAGTTTATTTTAACTTATTTTTGTTTTTTCTAGATTTTTTTTTTATTTTTACCAAAAATTTTTACTTTTTCGATTCTT